>JAJEJO010002111.1:321019-400523 GCA_020662805.1 Glaucomys volans | reverse complement strand
TTATATTTTCTATTTAATTATTGCTTATATATGAAACAGTTTTGAATTTTTTTTGATTATCATGTGCCTGAAGGATCACTAAACCCTCTTACTAGTTTAATAGCTCTCTTAATATGTTTTGAGCTGCTCATACCACAGAAATTTATAAGCAGAAATTTATTAGCTCACGGTTTTGGAGGCTGGGAAGTTTAGTGTGATCTCTCTTGCTGCATCATTGCAGAGAGAGAGAGAGAGAGAGAGAGAGAGAGAGAGAGAGAGATCACTCCTGAAAGCCCTTTTATAAGGCATTAAACATTAAACCCACTGGTGAGAATGGAGCCCCCATGACCCAATTACTTCTTAAATGCTCCCCCTTCCAATACTTACATTGGTAATTGAACTGCAACATAATTTTGGAGGGACAAGCATTCAAAATATAGCAATAACTTTTTAGTGTTTTTAGTGTTTTTTTCAGACTTAGAAAATAAGCAATTATTTTTATATGGTAACAATCACTGTTTTGTCTTTTCATTTCGATATTATATTTTAATATTTCTTTTTTGTTTTAGTGGAGGTTGGAGAGAGTGACAACTGGATACCTATTTAGAGGTCACTGCATTCATTTGATGTCAAAACGGAAGCAGCCAAATGATGGCCAGAGTTTGGAGGCTGATCCAGTGGATTCAAGGATTAGAGGGGGAGGTGAGGGATGTGATGCTGAAGGTCTGAGTAGGTAAATGAGAGAAGAGTTGTGTTAGAATATAAATTCAGATGTTTAGAGGAAAAATTGATTTGGAAGGGGAAAGAATGAGTACAACTTTAGAAGGCAGAGCACAAGGCCACATGGGACGTTTGAGTGGAGAGTCCAGCAGTGTTCTGGGTAATTGCGGATCAGGACGAGTCTTTATTTTAGATCGACAGTCTGCTCCCTCTGAAACCACTTGTGTTTTTCCTTCACAGCACCAAGTCTGGGTTGGTAGTGGACAGCGTGTCACATCAAGGACTACCATGGAGATTGCCCAGGCAACATTGTGAAGGGGGAGTGTTTGGAGCCAGGGTCTCTCAGCAAAGGAGCCTGTGGTAGATGTGTAGTCAATCAAATCACAGATGAGTCAACCCATGGGATCATTTTGGGAAGTAGATTCTGGAGATGAGCAAGGATGATGTACATTTGTATTTCTTCTAAATATCTTTGATATCATAAAGCAAGATTGTTTTTTTCAAGTCTAGGAAAGGTTTGTGGGTGGCAGTGATAGAGTGGGGGAAGGGAGGGTGGTTAGCTCCATCTCCAGCACACTCAGCGTTGGATCAGAACCTGAACACTGGGGAAAGCTGGTCCTGTCCCTGTGACACTAGCTAATGATTTGTCCTCATGGCTGTTTAGACCTTGGGCTGTCATCACCTCTAATGTAGCTCCTGTAGATCAAAGAGGAAGGCCGTGTACAGCCATGTCACTGCCTGCTATCACCTGCACAGAACCTCAGTGCCGACTTCCAGGGTACCCGGCTGGGTTCTGCACATCATTACTCAGATTAATGAGGACAGATGGGTTTTTGTATAATCAGCCTTACTCTGCTGCCAGTCTGATTTGGTCGCCAGGTGGAATATTTCAGTAATGAATAATTACAAATATAGCAACCAGCTCTGACTTAGAAAAATCCCCACCAATGATGGGGTGTTAAAGGGTGGATATAAGAAGATTATTTTGCATGAGATTTGCCTGAGGGTGGATGGGCAGTTCAAAACCGGTAGGCTATAGTGCCAATTACCTTAATAACAGGCAACAAAATAAAAAGTATGGCAATCGCTCTTGCCTTCCCTTCCTTTTATTGCTCTCAGTAACCCAAGCTGTACCTATGGTTAACTCCATGATACCTACCAGAACTCATGGGAGGGATCCAAGAATTGAGCACATGAGAGGTTTATAGTCAATCTGTCGAGAGGGGAGAGAGGAGTCATCAGGAGGACGAATACAGGACTGACTGGGAAGAGAGGAGGGTGAGAGAGGAGAGTGATTGGGTGAGTGAGAGTTGGTAGCTCTAATGATGGTGGTGTGCTGTGGACATGTCTAGCAGGAGTCATGTGAGATGAACAGATTCCTCAATGATGAAAGGGATTGTCAGCACTGTTTTATAAGAAAGAAGGCCAGGAATCTCACTAGAATCTGCTGTTTGCCAATGTAGGTGATAATAGCATCTAACATTATCTATACCTTTTCTGGGTGCTTGCAAGTCATCTCTTCTTAGCTCTTTCCTTTTGGCTATAAATCTGTCATTCAAAATAAAAGGTGATTTCTTCTCACACAAATTCCTTCTGCTCATTGCACATATTGTATTCACCGGCACTTCTTTTGCAACCCTGCAAGCTGTGTATGCCAATGTGTAAAGAAATTAATTTTTAAGTGAAAAATGAACCGTGAAGAAAAGTCTGATGCATTCCTTTTTATAATTTTTATAAAATCTTGTGTTTTTCAGGGTTCACAGAAACATTATTCATAATAGACTCCAAATGGGAGAAGCCAAATGTCTATCAACTGGTGAATAGATAAAGAAAATGTTGTATCTCCATACCATGGAGTATTATTTGGCAATAAAAAGGAATGAAATGCTACTATATGCTGCAATGTGGAAGAACCTTGGAAAGATTGTACTAAATGAAAGAAATCAAACACAAAAGTCTGCATATTATATGACATCAAGAATAGGCAAATCAAATTCTTTTTGAAGTGGATTGAGATTCAAATGTTTGCTTGAGGCCAAACAGGTGAGCAGTTTGAATGTGATTCTGAGCCTCCACATCCCTGCCTCCCTTCTGTACAGGAAAGGTGTCCCTGGTAGAGTTCCTGTCCTTAGCCCAATTTCTACCCTGAAACTGGCCAAGAACAATAAGGAGTGATTTTGGTCATAGTGCAGGGTTTCCTTAAGCTATGTCAGCTGCATGAGGCAGCTCACTTCTTTCTCTTAGGAGCATGGTGGCTATTTCCAGCCTCCCCAGAAAGTTTCCTATAGAAACTCCATAGCCATGAGGAAGCTGGTCTTGTCTTTAGGGCCTGGATGCCAGGACAGGATCCAATTGGATTGGGGAGGGGAGAGAGGAGCTATCAGGGCTGTGAATTTTCTGCCAGCATCTGGCCAGCTGTTGTCCATCAGCCAGAGAGCTAACCTGAGCCTCCCTCAGGGCTGGGCCTTGGAGTGTTATGGAACAGAGGCTATGCCAGCTCCTGGCTGGGGTCCAAAAGGAAATCAGTGTGAGCCAGGCTGCTCCTGCAGGGCCCCAACACCTGGTGCCTGGAATGACTGTTTTCAGGGAGTTGTCACAGAGTGATGGGAGGCCACAGCTGGAAGGGACTTAGTGACCACATGGCCCAGTCATTTTCAAAACCTCTAACACTGTCGAGACTGTTCTTCAAGTGAAATTGCAGGCAATAAAAACCAATACAAAGAGCTGGTAGTCTCACTCAAAGCCAGGGACTTCTGGAGCACCTTGTGACTCTGTGGAAGAGCTTAAACCACACTCCTCTCCTGTTGAACTCCTTGGCAGGAAGACAGAAAGTTGAGGATGGAGTTGGGATTCTGACCTATGGGACAGAGTTAGATCCCAGAATCCAGATTCTTTGACTCCCAGTGTGACCCAAGGGACTCAAGCTACACAGGGATTATATGAAACTGTTCTGGCCAGAAGAGCTTCTCACTGGTCCTGATGTACCTTGGGGAAACCCTGTCCAGTTACATGGAGATGCTGGGCAAAGGGAGGGAGACCCTCCCTTCAGAAGGCAGCGTCATTAGAGGTTTGAGCCAAGACCCTATAGGTAACTGCAAGCTCACAGAGTTCGAAAGCCTGCCTCTAACTTGGTCAGCTCTGTCCTTCCATATAAAGGCCATGAATTAGGGAACTGAGAAAGGGTTCCTTCCAGTCACACTATTGGAAGAAGAAAACAGCAAATTTCATTTGGGTGGGGAGAAGGCTGACAGATGGGTGGCCCCAACTGGATAGACTGGGTCTCCTTGCTCCCTTCTGAGTAAGATTAAGCAGAAAGGAGTGCCCCCCCACCAGGCAAGGAAAGAGGGACAATGGGGAGGGACACTTGGTTGGTGGGGAAAGCACACTGTGTTTCAGTCAAACTGAGCTTATGTAGACCCTGACCTTGCTGTAGACCTGGGTTATATGGTAGTCAGGGCTTTGGCCAACCCTAACGGACCTATTTCAGTTGGATTATTCCAGTTCTCAAAGTGAATCCATATCCTGGATTTCATCCAACCCACAGAACTTTATTTGATAGCATGGACTTTACATAGCTGAGGGTCATTTTGTTTTTAAACACAAGACTTCAACCTGCTCCTGCTTCATCAGGCTAAATACGGAGTTCAACTTGGTGATTCTTTCTCACTTTCTCCAGGTGTCTGCCCTGTTGCTTGGGTTCTCTGAGGTGGTACTGTGCTACACCTAAGTGTAAGTTGGACTTAAACTATTTAATTAATTCTGGATTTTATGAACACACACCTACTTCTACATTCCTCAGTTATATCTAATGAACTTAGAGGAGGGTGGAGTCAAAGCATAGACTCCAGATTCAGACAGCCCTCAGTTCTACCAAAAGTAATTCCTGCTGTGTGACTTTGGGTAAATAGCTAAATCTCTCTGAGTTTCATTTTCATCCTTTGTAAATGAGATAACAGAGAAAGTGCATGTGAAATACTTAGCTCAGATCCTTGCACATAGTAACCATGCAATTAACTTTGGTGATTGATATTGGCATGAACTTCATGTTCAATAAAATGTGGGAAAAAGCAGAATGAAGCAAAGATCAAAATAGTTGGGAAACTTTTCAAAAAAACAAAAAGTAAATAGCGATTTTTTTTTCCCAAGAAGAAATTAAACACAGAGTGCATGATCCCTGGTAGCCTGGCTGTTAGAAGACAAGTCTAAGAAGGATGGGGGCAGAGAGTCAGTGAGCTGGGATAGAAGGTCAGAAAGTGGGGAGGCCAGCAGCACCTGCCTGTCCACCTCAGCTGTGATCTGGGTCCTGTGAGCTGTCCCTAGCATTCCTTCCCTGCCCAGCTGGGTCTTTGATATTGTTTTTCTTCACTCTGTGCTGTGGATCTGCTGCTCTCAGAGCTCAGAGCTGACCAGGAGACTTTAGGAGCGAGGGAGGATGTGAGGCCAGGTGGACATCAGCATGTCAGTACAGAAAGCTTTGGATTCTGCTGTAGTGTGATGGGCTCAGAGGACAAGGACAGTCGGAGGACGGCATTCTGTGGTACTCTCTGGCAATGTGTTAGGTGAGACTTCACTGCACAGCAATGATGACCTTGCAGGACGTAGTTTAAGCGTGTGTTGTGTGCTTTTCAGAGAGAGGTTGGGTGGGCGGATGGAGAGGGAAGTTTGCATGTTTGCTAAACCTTAATGTGTTCCCACCAATCCTGTTCTCCAATCCCCCAGATCTTAAAACACATTCTCAAGTGGGAGCCTCTCAGTGCAATAAATTCAAATTCTGCCACACCAGGACTCCATAATACCCAGGAGGTGGCCATGATGGTGACATGAAGCTTGGTGGTAATAGTCAAGTCAACTGCTTGGTTAGTGAGTCTGTACTCTAAACCAGGTAGTGCAGATCCATGCACACTCTTGTGTAACCTCACCACTGCCCTGAGAGGCAGGAAATGTGATTATCCCTATTTTACAGATGAGGAAACAGGCACAGCAAGCAGAGGGGACTTGCCCAAGGTCACCCTGGCCTCGTCAAGCCAGGCTCTTCCCTGTTGGCTGTGTTCTGCCTTCCAAACACAAGTAGGGAAATTGCCCACCGGCTGAGATGCCCACCTCCCTCAGGAGATGGCTCCTCTGCTCTTCTCTGGGTTGTCATGTTACATGGCATCTGAGTTCTCCATTCCACCCTGACATTGGCAGCCCCATCCATCTTTTCTTTCTTTCCTCCTTCCTCTTATTGCATTTCTTCTTTTTACTTTGATCTTCACTGCTTAACTCTTATGTCTTCAATGAGGCCCTTCTGAGGCCTCTAGCTCATTTTGTGTTAGGCACTTGGACTGAGCTCAAGTTATTGAAAAAAAAATCCAACTGTGATGATATGAGCTCTGCCTATTCCCTTTTGGTGCCCTGGCCCCACGTTTATGTTTGTAATGAGCCTCTGCCTTTTGTCTCCACGGAGGATTTAATTGCTTCTTACATTGGAAAGGATGAATGCCAATGCACTCCGCAGAAACCATGCAGAATCGTACAAGAATGATCTGCTAATTTCTTCCAAACTATCATTTATTTATTTGCCTACTTTTTCTTTCCTAATGGTGAAAGGATTGAGAGGCAAAGAAGAGGGAGAGTTTGTTAATTCAGGATCATTTTCTTCCAGAGAGCCTTAGAAATTCCTACAGAACATTATGTTTAACTCTTCATCTCCCTGACATTCTAAAACCACATCCCTCATTTAGGTCTTTTGTACCAGACCTGGGGTCGGGGTAGTAACAAGCCCATCCCAGAATGAGCTGACCATGAATCAGGGACAAAGAGAGGTGGTACTCAGGGCTGACCACCCTGGTACCCAGAGCCCACTGTACTTGAAGGAGCCCATGAGACTGTCTTAATTTCCTTTAAGACTGGAAGGAATAAAACAAAGATGATCCAAGATAGATAATATTTGCCTTTATATCAATGCGATTGTAAAATATAATACTTAGGATTATTTTATGGAGGAAGGAGTCCATGAAGTCAGAAGTGTCAAGTGTCAAGCCCACTGGTCATAATGTCATTCACCCTGTGTTGTGTGTTCTACCATTGCCAAAGACCATGAGCCCTCTCCCCACTCCTCTCTGTCTCCCTGTTTTTCTTTATTCCTCTTCTTCCTCTTTTTGAATCCATGTTTATACCCAAACAGGAGGTGTTAACTCTAAGGAGAGAAATAATTAGTGTAGCAGCAAAGACGGACCCCAGACAGGACCAAACTGTGCTGCCTATTGCTTAGGTCTTCCAGCATTGGTCTTGGATTGTACTGTTACTTTACCCTGATTTTAAAAAATAATCACTAAATGATAGAAGAGAAAGTGTAAAAAAATCATATGCCACAGTTTCCAAGTCATTCTGCAGCTACAGAATATTTATTTTATATATGTAAATAATATAAATGAAAGCATTTGCAAAATGAGGGAGAGGAAAAGGGAGAAAGAAAGGGAGAAGGTAGAGGGAGGGAACCAACCAAGCAGAAGCTTAAACCAAGGGGCACCACCCACCCACCTGCTTCCTATCATTAATCCTGATCCATCCCAGCCCTGCTGTCTCATCTCAAGGTAGACCCACGTGCACAGAGGACTGGCACCTCATCCAAAGCCCAGGACTTGTTAGTGACAGGTCCATCTTGGCCCCTAGGGTTCCTTTTCAGCGTTCATTTTCCTAGACCATCCTTCATGAAAACTTCCATTTGATTTGGCCGTAAGGATTCATTGGCACCCTGTTTAGCTTCACAGGTTAATTCACAGTAAGAGGAATTCTCGGGCAGGGTAAATAATACATGTCCAAAATTAAACTCCTATAAAACCCTCATCGCTGCACTCTGAATCAAGCATTATTCACATCGCGGAGGCAGGAATCCAAACCCGTGCCCTTTCCACATATTTTGTTTCCTCTTTCTAGAAGACAGGGAAGTGCAGGCCTTGCTTCCTCCTCCCTTACTCTTCTTTCTCTTCTTCCTTCCCTCCCCTCTCTGGTCCACTAGATCTGACAGGAGCTTGCTCTTTATGACTTGCTCTGGCCACGATCTGGTCCCTGTGAAGCCCAGACTCACGCCCATCCTCAGCACAGAATGATGAGCCAATAATGCTTTTAAGTCCCTTGAAGAATGTTTTCAATTATAATTCACATGACTTGGGCTCTGTTCTTTCAAAGGCTGATGGCAGCTGCCAGAACCCTGAGCCAAGCAGGGACAGAAGCCTTAAGCCAGTCTGTGGCAGAGGTGGAAACTTGATCATGAAAATAAAAAAAGAATTCATTACACAGATAGAAGCAAAAAGAAAAAAAATGCATGACTATTCACACAATATGGAATTATGCATATATAAGGGCTATTTACATTTATACATACACATATACACATATATATTTCTTTGTATTATACAGACTGAGTTTATAGAGGTAGCAACATATTTAAATATGCTTGGGTCACCAGTTTTTCACCTTTCCTGCCTTTAAAAGGAACAACCTTTTCCTGTTAATTAAACTTTCTTATCCCCACAAAGTATTCCTTACATTGGATAAACTGAAGTGAATTTAATATCCTCACACCTCAAATTGTTTAGTTTATTTCCAATAGCTTCGCTATCATAAAAGTGCAGCACAATTTGCAAAGACAATTTTGTATTTCCCGTCTGTCTTTGTGGAAAAATTTGAAAGGATGGGGTTCTTTGTATTCCACTCTTTCCAGTTTTCACTCTCCCTCCTTTTGAGAAGGGAACCAAGAGCCTCTGGGCTCCTTTTGTCACAGGGGCTCTGAAGAGGCTTTTTCTTCCTGGCTTTTGTTTGAGTAAATCTCAGTTTATTGAGGGGATTATGCAAAGAATAAGGCCAGAGTGGCTTTGTCTGGAAGAGGAGTTTGGATCATAAAAGGGAGAGGAGAGAGTGGAAGGATGCCTCTGTGCAGACAGGGCCCCAGGGAGTGGCAGACCTTCATGGGGAAAGGCAGCTGAAGGCTGACATTGGCAGTAGGCTCTCAGCCTGGGCAAATATTCCTGTCTCCAAGCGGGGCACAGTAGCAGGGGGCATTGCCTCCAAGAGTCAATGTCCGCTTGGAAAAGGAAGCCTTCAGTGACTACCAGATTGGATTGGAATGTCGGCCTCTGGGATTCCTTGGACTGGAGACCCTGGAAGGGAGAGGGGTCTCCATAAAGGGTCAAGACACATTTCCTACCTTCCTGGTAGAATTGGGAGAAGTTTTTGTTATATTTATTTTGATTTAAAAGTTATAAAGTATACTGATAATATTTCTTGCATATCCTAATCTACAAGGAAGAAAGAAACTTGCTCCATTAGTTGACATTTTTTGAACATCTTTGCACACATCTAAAATTATTTTACTAAGCAGCAATCCAAAAGGTGAAATTGTTGGATTAAAAAATATATATACAAGTACATGCATACATTATTGCACATATATATATATGTGTGTATATTACATATATATATTTCATTTGGTATATTTAAGATATACAACATGGTGTTATAAGATGCATATATAGTAAAATGGTCAGTTATTATGGTGGCAAAAATTGGCATATACATTATCTTACATAGTTACCCGTTTTCTCCCCCTGTAACAAAAGCAGCTATAATCCACTCATTTAGCAAAAATCATGAGTGCAACACATTGTTCTCTCTTAGTGCTCATGCTGTATATGAGACCTTTCGTCTTGTTCATTTTACATATTTGTTACTTCGTATTCTTTGACTTAGAGATGGCTATTTTTAAAGGCTTTTAATATTATTGTCAAAAGATGCTGACTTCATTTTCTTACTCATTAATATTATACAGAAGTTTTCGCTAGCATAGAGGGAAGGGAGGGGTGGGGGCGGGTGGGGGGTAAAATTAATAACAGAGTGTGTGACAGATACCATTGCCCTGTGTAAATGCATGAACGCACAGATGGTGTGACTCTACTTTGTGTACAACCAGTGAAACAATAGCTGTACTCCATTTGTGTTCAATAAAAAAAAAAAAAATACAAATGCAAAAAGTAAAAAAAAAAAAAAAAAAAAGAAGTTTTCATTTTTTGCCCAGCATTCCTTGGTCCATATCATTGTTGGATCCCTGAAGTCTCCCTGTCTTGTTGGGGGGAGTATTTCCTAATGAGACATTGGTTTGACTTTCCAGAAGGAATTTTCTGGAATTCTTGCTCAATTGGAGTTCCATGAGAGAATAAAGCCATGTAGAAAATGATCCTAGTGACAATTTCCAATTCACCACAGGTGGGCACCTAGCTAGAATCATCCTAGATGCATGGGAAGGAAGTTACTTAATTACCTATGAGGTGTGCTTTGGGCTCAATTCTCCTCTGGAAGGGACCCTGGGTAGGTAAGGCTACTAGTGCCTTGCTGTCAGTGGCCTGGGCTCAGTCCTCTGGAAGATTCCTTTCACTTTATTCTCCTTGACCATATGAACAGTGAATATGGAAGTATTGTTCTTTTGGGGGCTCTAAATAGGTTTTCCTGCCATCGTCTTACTTCTGAAACTTGAAGCCCAAGTTTTAAATCTTGAACAGTTTGTTTAGTTTTAGTTTCTTTAGCAATTCATAATTCCCTTTTAAATTGGGAAGAATGCTAATGTTTTTGCTTTCATTCAGTACCAAATGCTAAGCAACCACCCTGCTATACTTATACTTATGCTGAATGTTCCCACAAAAGCCCATGTGTTGAAGGCTTGGTCCCCAAGGTAGTTCTACTGGAAGGTGAAACCTTTAGGAGCTGGGGCCTTGTGGGAGATCCTTAGGTCACTGTGGAGCATGCCTTGAAAGAGGATCGTGGGACCATGGCCTCATCCTCTTTCCCTGGGTTTCCTTATTGATGAGGGGCATGGTTCGGCTCTGCCCTGTTCTCCTGTCGTGATGTGCTTGCTGCTGCTTCACAGGCCCAAATGAATGGGGCTAATTCGTCATGAACTAGAACTTCCAAAACTGTGAACCAAAAACAAACCATTTCTCTTTATAAGTTAATTATCTCAGTCATTTTGTTATTATGACAGAAAACTGACTGATGTACACTCAATCTAGTTCTTGGTTCCTTTGCTTCCCTATACTACCCATTAATATAGGCAGCTACCTTGAGCCTTTCTAGAACAAAATTTGAGAAGGATAAATGCTGAATATAATCACTGCCTGGGGTCTCTTGATTCCCTTGAGAAGTTTTATTATTTTATTTTTGTTGTTGTTTTTTCTGCTTAAAGCCTTTTTGATTTCATCCTGAACTACTTGGAGTCTGGAAGCAGTTGCCTTTGTCACTTCTTGGGGGCAAATATCTGAAATAGTTCTGATCTTTTTTATTTCTGCTCCTAAACCATCTACTTCTTTGCTTATGAAGTACTTTCTTATAATACCTTGCCAAATCCAGTAAATGACCACCAACACACAACAGCTAATGTTCTGTTTTCTAATTTCTCTCTCTCCTGGGATCAGTGGACACATGATCTGTCTTTTAAAGTTGCTTTAGGTCTTGTTTTCTGGACATCTCAACTTTATAAGAGGGACCTCCAGCTTTCCTGCCTGCATGTGTCCTCACTCCCACTGCCACTGGCTGCTAAGTCATTGGTTCGGTAGTAATTTTTGTATTAGCCAGGAAAGGAAGATGTTGTAACAAGCAGTTTCAAATCTCAATGGCATAATGCAATGAAGATTTCTTCTTTGCTCACCTGAAGAGAAAAGAAGAGCAAAAATTCTTGTGGTTAGACGGCCCTCTCAACTGATTTCTCCTCCCGGTGATAACTCTAGGATCAAGGTTTCTTCCATCACATGGAAACGCCATCAGCATGTGGCCATTGAGCTTGCTGCAAACAGGAAGAGAGAAGAGTCTGTAAGCTGTTTTTAAATAGGGTCAGGTCCAGAGATGGCATGTATTGCTTCTGTCCACAATTTATTGTCTGGAATGAGTCACATGAGTTCTAACTAGATGTCAAATGGTTGAGAAGTACAGTTTCCTTATCAAAGTGTAAACCTGGTGTGGCCAGGATCTGGCATAGAGGAGGCATTCCCTAGATGTTTGATGAATTATATTGAATTTTAAATCTACATCTATTTGTCTATTTCTTTATTTTTTCTACATTTGGTGTCCTGCTTAAAACTATTTTTACTTAAAGTTTATATCAATGTATTCAATTTTATATTAAAATATTATGTTTGACTCAAATTTATTTGAATATAATTGGTCCATGCAGAAAAACACAGGGTCAAAGAATAAGTCAATTGCCTCAAGTCTATATTGAATGTATATATTCACACACACACACATATATACACTTGTTCTTTAGGTGGATAAAATCTCTTTGTTGCACTAAATTATTAATTGCAGTTGGGTTTCTTTCTGTGTTGGCAGATCTATTTCTGGTCTTTGTTTTTGTCTAGCCTAACATCAATATTGCAAAGTTTTAATTATAGTTATGTTAGATTTTAATATCTAGCAGGGTTTCTCCTTTATTTATTTAATTAAAAAGCCTTTTTGTCTTATTTACTTTCTAGGATAAATATTAAGATACTTTTGGATTAAAAAAATTCTAAATCCCTCAGAAATCTGTATTGAAATAATTTTAAATTCAAAAATTAATTTGAAGTTAACTGTTATACTTACATTTTGATTCTTTTTTCCTTCCCTCCCTCCCTCCTTCCTTCCCTCCCCCCTTCTTTCCTTCCTTCACCCTCCCCCCCCCAGTACTGGGGATAGAATCCAGGAGTGCTTTATCACTGAGCTACATCCCTAGTCCTTTTTAATTTTTATTCTGAGACAGGGTTTCACTAAATTGCTTGAAGCTGGCCTTGAACTCTTGCTTCAGCCTCCCAAGCCTATTGGGATTGTAGGTGTTTCCACCCATGGCTACATTTTGATTCTCTCTAAAGACAAATCTGGTATATCTTCTATTTTTTTCAAGTCTTCTTTTGTCTTTTTTTTCAGTAAAGGTCTATAGATTTTCTTTTCACATATACAGTCTATTTTGTTATGACTAGTTAGGTGTGAATATATATTTTTGTTGCCATTTTGTTTTAAACATTTTCATGCTTTTACTGATTATTGCTCATATAAGATTACTATAAATGTTTTTGTACATTTATTCTATAATTGGCCATCTTGCCAAACTCTCTAATTCTAATTAGTTTTTCTAATTGATTTTTTGGTTTTCTAGATAAGGAATTACATAATTTCCAACTAGCATTAATTTGTCTCTTAATTTCCAACCCTTTTTTATTACTCTTTTTTGCTGTATTTAGAAATGGATAAGTAATAGTAAGATGATATGCTTATTTGCTTTTGACCCTATATTTTTCTGCATGAAACAAAATGTTTTTAGAGGAATTCCGTTCCTGGGATGTTAATAATCAAAACTTCCAAGGTCAAATCATTCAGGATAAAGATTTAAATTTTATTTATTATAGACATTTTCAAAACTTTTTATGTTGTATTCCATCATTCTGAATAGATTATTGTACTAAAAAAGATGTAGTATGCAATTTCCCAAAATTTTTTTTATGCCACAAATTGGGGAGAAAATGGGGTGAAGTGTGGAGGTATGCAGATGTGCACAGGCTCTTGCTCAGCTCGTCTCCTCTGGAGACTGTTGTAGTGCTTTGCTTTTTGAATGAAGTTGATTTGACATATTCTGCATCATGCTATGGGACTATCCCTCTATCCATAGTTTACAAAGAGCTTCCATCAATTATTAACACTGATTTTTATCAAATGAATAATAAGATAATCAAGTGATTTTTCTCCTTGGTCCTTCTAATGCAACTGATATTAGCAAATCACCTTTTTGTTCATACTTTTGTTTCTAGAATAGATCTTATCTTGGTGTATATTATGCTTTTGAGATTTGGATTCATTTTTTGTATTTGTATGTTTTTAGAGATACTGGCCTGTAGTTTATTATGAAGACTTATCTTTCCAGCCACAGACAACAAACTTAAGTATAAAAGAAGAGGACTCATATTCCCCTTGAAAAATTTGTTCACAAAAGGAAAAGGGAAAAGATGAGTCGAGGCTGCCCAATTTATCAGTCCATGTCTCCCAGACTGGACTGAGATAAGGAATGGGAGAATCCAGGAGTGCCCATACCATGGAGATTTCACCTTCATGAATAGGAAGCCAAGTCTCTTCCTGACCACTACACTTGACTTGGGATCAATGGTAAAAACAACAGAACTAGCCTAAAGGCTATGTGTTCTGCATGGTGAGGAAGGCAATTCCATGCAGATAACAAACTGAAACCTCATTTATTTGACACAGGGCAAGACTACAAATAGAGGCCCAGTTACCATAAGCTCAAAACTTAACCGCTAAAGAAGAGGACCTAACCGAAAGAAGTAATGTATTTCAGGTAATACATTACTGAAAAATGTGTGTGTCTTCCTGCCATGCAAAATATACCTTCCTTCATGAAGACCTGAAAGACCAGGTTAGAATTTTTAGATTTGAACTAAATATGGACTCCCTGGGTTTGGCATCAGAACATAGCAGTTGAGAGGATTTGGTCTTCAGATCTTGGACTGGAATCAACCCTGCTCTCAAATGTTTGTGTTTGGATGTACCAGCCTGTGATTCCCATCTTAGCCCATGTCAGTACCAGCCCTACTTTGGTCAACCCTTGGGCCTGGTGACTCACACACTGGTGGTGTGTGGGGTCAAGGACACTTTGGCAGAGTTCTGTGGTCTAGCATGATCTAGAAGGGGGTGAAGTTCTGGAATAGGGGTGTGTCCCATGGTCCTGTGGACTTCTGTTCTTGTAAGGTAGAGTATGGCTAGGGGAAGCCTGGACAGGTCCTTTAAGCTTGGGGCTAAGAGCAGGATCCCTCTTTCTGGGGTTTTAGAGTGACACCAGTTAGGGGCTGGGACAAGAGTAAGGTGTAGAGGGTGACAAATATTTATCATTCAACATCATAACAGCAACAGGTGGAATGAGCCCCAAGCTAAGAATTACAACAAAATCTCCTTATCTATGGAAATTGTAACTAATACAGGTCAAAACTGTCCCATCTTTTCCCTACTTTGAAATATGGGATCTTCTGATGATCACTATAACAGTAGGCCCAAATATAAACAACTATGAGCCCTTCCTTCTTCTCTCTCCTTCCCTCCCTGCCTCCCCCATTTCCACTTCACCAGTACCCTGTCTTCAAGGTGATAGAAACTAATTTTGAGTCATCTGAATTCAAATATACAGGATATTCGAGTCCTGGCTTTTTGCTGTATGGTTTTGGCCAACCATCTCTTCTCCTAGAGCCTCAGTTTCCTCATCTGTCAAATGAGAATTTGTTACCTGGCATCCTACAATATTACTTGTAGTTATTCCAATAACTACAAGTCCTATAGGGAAGGATTCTATGATTCTAGAAGCAGGATTTCTTATCTTTTTGCTCCCCTTTCCAGTCTTTCCTATAAAGATTCCTATTATTGGAGAAAAAAAGGCAGTGGAGGTTATAATGCTGGAGTTTTCCATGGTTATTGTCTCTCAGTCTCCCACTTTTGGGTACAAATGGGAGGTGATATTGGATGCATACAATTTTCCAAACTGTCAACAGTCACAAGTCCTTGCTTTGAAAATTTAGCTGAGCATAAATATGAATGTTAGACCAGTTTCTTGACTTGGACGACAGTGTTATCAGTTCTTCCACTCTATTCACTTCACTATATCTTTAATAGCCAGTCCTCATTTGTATTAAGATTACAGACACAGAAATTTGCTATATTCGTTGAAGAACAGTTATACATGCTTCTGATCTCTGTAACTTGAGGGTAAGTGCTCTGATGGTAGAGACTGGTGCTAGGTGTACTTGCATGACCTCCAGGGCCTGTGATAGAAAGCCTGGGGAGATCATTGTCGAGTGACTGAAAGGAGGAAGCCTCAGCACATAGGCCTTGGCTCTTATCATTTAACTGGAACATACTAAGGGAGGAAATGCTTCTTTTTGTTTTCTTTGGTTCTGTGTCTAGGCTTAAGACTCAAACTGGCACAAGACAGATAAGAATAGATTTTATTTAATATTTTGAAGCCTCTCTGGAGGCTTATGCAAATAATGGTAAATTGTGGGGATGTGACAAGACAAAGGGGCTTGGACTAGGGGCAGTAAATTGTGGGACAGTGACTAGGAAATATATGGGGGAAGCTAGTGGGAGATAAGGGTTATTTCAATAAGTTTGTTGGTATGGGTCTATTTTGGTGTTGACTCCTGGTCATAAAACCCTTTCCTTCCTGGTACCCTTTCCCTTTCTCATGGGAAATTTTGTGACCTGCTTTTAGGTAGATCAGGAAAAGTCAGACAGTCTTTCCTGCATGTGATGTTTCTCATATGCCTTGAGCTCAAAATAATCAGCATCCTCAAAAAAATCAGTTTTGGAGTGGCATATTCTGAACCCCTTTACTTACCAAAAGGCTTGTTCTGCCAAGTTTAGTTTTATGGAGGACATCTAATGTGGTAATAAGCCAAGGGGCTGAAAATACCCAAACAAACCAGTTAGACCAGGCATGGAAACGTGGGAGCATTGTTAAGATGCCATATGCTGCAGTCTCCCTATGACACCAGCAACGGTGTGCCCATGACACCCAGAAGGAAGTTGCAGTGATATTCTGTAGGAGTTAAGAAGATGACAGGAACAAGGAGCCTGGGAAGATGCCAGAGTGCTGGGCCATTTATAGATACATAATAGCTCTTGCCTCCTTTATCATTTAGCAATTGATAAAGACTCTTAAAGTTTTATTCTGAAGAAGAGGCTATACCTGAAGAAAGGATCAACCTGTCAGATCTAAGTCTTGACTCTACTTTAATAACTAGCTGTGTGAACTTGGCTAAGTCACCACCTCATCTTTCTGAGACTCAGTTTCCTCATCTGTTAAACTGGAAATGGAAGGATTGCTGTAAGAATTAAAATGTGCTGAAAGCACTTAGTTCAATATCTGGAACAACAGAAGATCACAATTTAGGTGACTTTTAGGTATAAGAGAAAAGTGGGTGTCCAGGATTCTCAGATGGTAAAACTTCCCCACAATGCATGGTGCGTTACAGTCTGCAAAACACTCTTACTCTCATGGTCTCCATAGAACTTCATAGCAGCGCTGTGACTAGGGCTGGCCTGAATTCAAAGAGCTTCTGCAGGATACCTGGAATGATAGAACAAGAAAGGATGCAGCAAGATGCAGAACCAGATGCAGAGCCAGATTTTCTGACTTCCCCATCCTCGTCAGTCCTTGAAAGTCATAATGTCCAGACTGCATTTGTAACTTAATTTCAGTCTGTGTTATTGAGCTTTAGAGTTGAAAAAAAAATGTTACTCTTGAAATGATGATAGAGGCCTGGAAAAGCCAGCTGGCCAAATTATAAAATCACATTTATGTTTCATTACTAATGGCTATCAATTTTGTTTGGTTATGCATTCTATAGGAATTGTGCATACAATTTTTCTCATCCAGTTGACCCCCAGATGTTTCCACAGTGGGAATATAAGAATTTGTTCAATTCCCTCCCCTGAATTCCTTCAATCAGAGGTAGAAAACTCTGTGCTTGGTTCAATTTCATCTGGTTAGAAACAATTAAAAAAATATTCTACCATTCATGTTCCATCTCAATTTTCCTCAGCAGTACATCTGAAGGAAAACCCCAGTTTTCATAAAGGCACACAGACATTCAAGTTGTTGGTCCTGGGAGAAGAGTTCATTTTTCATTTGGGAACTGGGGCCGCAGAGGAGGAATGTGACTTTACTTAGGACCCAGAGCCACAAGAACCCAGAATTTATGGCTTCTTTTTCTTTGTTATTTCTACCACAACATACTGTGGTGTCCTCTGAATCTTAAGCAAGATAGGTATAAAAAAGGACAGAGGAAAGGAAACCTTTGAGAGATGCCTAAGTGTTGGGGGCAAGCAGGAAAGAGAATAGAGAGAGAAGATTGAGAAGGCTGTCAGCAGCTGAGATGTTAAGGTGAGGGGTCAGGAAATTGATGAGGATTATTTGGAATAACAGATGTCCAAAGTCCTGCAAAGGTAGGGGGAGGGGGATTTATACATTTGTCTCTTCCTAATAACCATCAGTGAATTTTTTTTTTTTTTTTTTTGGCATCAGGGATTGAACCCAGAGGTAACCACTGAGCCACATCCCCAACCCTTATTTACCTATTGTTTATTTAAAGACCGGGTCTTGATGAATTGCTTAGGGCCTTGCCATCCTCCTGTCTCAGCCTTCTGAGCCTCTGGAATTACAACAGGCGTAAGCCACTGCCACCAGCTTGGTCAGTGAATTTTTTTAAGAAAAATAAAACCAAAAGTTCCTTTCCCCTCATTGTAGATGTTTCCACGTCTGGGATCTTTTATTCCTGGTCTAGCGTAGCACAAGATACATCACAGAATCTAAGGAATACTTGTGAATTAAGCATGATATCTTTACAATTATAATTCACAATGGCCTCTGGGGTTCCTCCAAAAAGAATGACAGTTTATATTAATGAAATTTAAAAAGTCAAAATGCTTTATAGTCATATGCATTCATTTGGCTAATCCATAGCCTCTGGCTTCTACGTTGATTGTTTGAATCCCCTGTAATACTGTAATAAATACCCCAGTCAAGATGGTTCAAAACAGTTATGAAGTATAATAATTTTGAACTAACCCAATTTTGAAATAATAATCCTGTGCATTTTTATTTGATTATTATAATAACCCTGGAATTGCCTTGGGTGATGATGTTCTCTGTGCCTCTGCATGTGCTGTTCCCATCGTCTGGGATTACTTTCTTCTCATTCATTATCTCTGCCCCAACATTTGAAAAACCCATCCAAATTCTTCCTGAAATATTTTCTCAGTTAGGTTCCTACTGTACAATATATAACTTTATGAAAGTGCTGATATTATATGTTATTTTAAAAATTTTCTTTAATTTTGTGTCTTCTATTGATTCAAAACTCTTTGAGGATAAATCATTTGGCTACATATTAACTCAATAGCATTCCCAGTACCTAGCATAGCTCCTAGATTATGGTGAGGATTTAATCATATCTCCTAGACTTAATGAATACAGTTCCCTTTCTGTGATGTAATGAAGTGAGCACTAACATAGGAGTCAAGCCTGGTCTGGTTTTCTATAGTTCATGCCTATGATTTAGTGATAGTGCCTTATATCCTCCACATTGATCAGTCCTCTTAGTTGCTGACAACAGAATCCTTTCTACCTATAAAAATGAAAAATATTAAGACACAGTCACAGCTTACCATATCATGGGAGTGTAGAAGAAACAGACTTCAGTTTGAGTTTCTGGGAACAACTCCCAAAACCATATTATTGAACTGAATCACCCAAGGAACTTGTGTTTCTATATGGTCAGAAGCTGTCCAATCAGGAAGTCTTTATCACAGCTATGAGGTCCAGATTCATTCTCCTCTGTTATGCTCTGCACCAGTAAAGCAAACGCCTTGCGCTTTGTCCAAATTCAGCTGGCTGCTGAAACACAAATCATATTCACACCTGTAATCGCATGGAATCTAGGAAGTGTGTTTAGCTTTTCAGAGTATGACTTCAGGGAGGCATGCTGGAAGTAGGTTGGTATGGGAATTGTGTGGAGCGATTCATAGTATCTTCCACTCAGAACCTCAGACTCTTTATGAGTACTGTAGGCATAATAATTAATAATGGCCATGATGATGATGGCAATGATGGTTGACTTCTGGTTAAGCACTGAGCAAGTGCCATGTTCTGTTTGATAGCCTCTACGAATCCTTCCTTACTCCTCATAAAATCTTAGTTTTATATATATATATATATATATATGTATATATATATTATATATAGTAAAGATTATAATATATATAATAATCTTTACTTTAAAGATACAGAATTTATGGTGAAAAACAATTAAATAAGTTTCCCAAAGCCACATGTGAAAATTAGAGGCAGGGTGCAGATCTATGTTCTTAGCTAACCCCCTTCTCTACCACACAGGATTATTGAATTCTTCAAAGAACATGCATGTGACCTTACTTTGTCATCTGTGAAGAATTACACAAATATGAATATTTTTCTTAACCATATACAACTTATAGTCTTAAAAAAAGGTCACAAAAAATTGTAGATCTTCTGCCAGAATAGAGGTTCAAAGAGGTGAGAATCATTTTTCCTATTTTCCTATTTCATATAGGGGAAATAGCTGTGGCCCAGGGAATATAGCCACGGAGACCTGAGTCTCCAACCCTCAATCATGATTCTTCTGCTGCATCACACATTTAGAAATGATCATAATGGATCCAGAAATAAAATGCAGGAATCACAGATCTATTGTTTCCCATTCCCTTCTCTCTGAGGCTTTGTGTGGGCCCCCGTGTCACAGCCAGATAAGGGTTTCCTTTGGTTGCATTGGACTTGGAAATAGTAACTCTGAAAGCTGAATTGTTCAGAAAAGGCAGGGGAGACATGGACATGCATTTCAGTTTTTGGAGATCAATGGTATGAGGAAAGGCATATAAAAGGACCACAGTTTGTAGAAATATTAACAAAAGCTTTTGGGCACAAATTATACCCTATACAATAATATAGTAGAGGTTTTAAAATTGAATACTGTCATTGTTACAAGAATGCGGTTCCTGCACACAAAATCAGATCTAGTGGGATATTTCCAATTAATATGAGGACTAAAGAATATAGCTTGGTGCACTGAGTTGAAAGAAAAGGTGGCAAATAAATAACATTTCATACCAATAGTTGATATAAGAAATAAAACATTAAATATATAGTTTAGAACATCAAGATGACATGTAATAATTTTCAGCCTTTTGATTAAAAATGGCTTTAATTTTTTGACTCTTTTTAAAAGCTTCAACTTTAGACTATATATTACTATGCTTAGGACCCAAAACTAAAATATGTCCAATGACTCATATATTGTAGCAACAGCCAAATTGTGAGGAATTAACATGGGGGTTTAACCAATTACAGATTTTTCCCCTGCCACTGGGCATAAAATACTTGCCAAAACTATTTTCCATTACCATACTTCCTATGAAAGAAATGCTTCTGTCCGTGCAGTTCAGCAGTGTATTGTAGAATCTTATGAGATGTCTTTCATCTCTTCATGGACTGGAAACTAGATGTCTCCATGTAGGTTAGTGGTGTAAACATTCATATACTTGTGTATTCAGTGGTAGAACCAATTTTATTTTACAGAAAAAAATCTTACATGGGGCACCAGTGGCAAAGGGCCGGGCCTGTGGGAGAGGCCAAGGAAGGTTGTGAATGGACCTGAACTTGGGTTTGTACACCTACTCGGCCCCTGGTTAACTCTGTGACCCTGACTAAGAGAGTCAGCTCTCAGACCCCTACCTTCTCATTGTGGCATCTTAAGAAATTCCCTAAATGCTTTGAAGCTTACTTTCTTCATCTGTAAAATGGGTATGCAAATTAGTACTTCCCTCATAGGGTTATGGTTAGATGGAAGAAAAAATGCATACAAAGTTCACAGCAGAAGGCCTGGCTCAGGGGTGAAGAACCAGACCATGGCCATCCTGTGTTACCCCTTTCCATAGTGGTGTTCATTCCCTGCTTTCTCTATTCACTTAAACCCATTGAAAGTAACTTAGCCAAATCAATTTAAAACAGAAAATCTCAGGTTTTTACCTTCCCATAATTAGCTTACTTCTCCAAGATTACTATCAGTGCCCTGGATGTCTGTGGTTTTTGCTCGTTTGCTAATGGCCCCATCTTTGGCTATTACTGCCCAATTTTTCTTAGTCTTTGTGTGTCTGCAAAATCAAGAATCCCTGCCCAGCAGGTGGGTATCTGGCCTACACGCCGCTGGTTAGGGGCTCTCTCCAGGGCATTTAAATCTTGAAAGAAGACACTGGAGCTGATTTATTCAGAGAAGGCCTTTCCACTATATTCTCATTAGTGCTTCCGTTGCAGAAGGCCATTTCCGTAACTTGCACTCAAAGTAAAATAACCCCAATCAGGCCTTCAGCTCTCCTCAGCTCTGAGTGTGACCATCCAAGGGGAGAACTCATTTTCTCCCTTCCCTGACTTCCCACACCCACCTGACAAGCACAAACAACACTCTGGGACACCCATGGAGGTGGAAACTGCCTCTCCGTGCTGTGCATGATCGCCCTCATCCTGCAGTTATTTCCCCTTCTAGAAAAGTCTCTTTCTCCACCTGCATATCTTTCTACCTTTGTTTTATTTTCCCCACAGAGAAACCCTTGCCTGATTGCCTGTCTTTATTAACTTCCTCTGCGGCAGTACCCCACGCTCCTGCTGCTTATGATACAAGTGCCATATATTAGAAATACATGTTTCTCAAAATAAAACTTTTAAAGGCATATTGACATACAACCTAATAAGGTTGAAATATTTCCACTGTATTCTTTATGGTTACTACATTTTAGAAATGAGCAGCCTTCTTGCTGTGAGGCTCCCTTTGCTCTTAGAAATATTTAGCTATCTTCCCACTCACTGTCCCAGCTCTGTGATTAAACATTATTTACACAGAACACCTTTTCATTTACTTTTTTAAACGAGTGCCATTGCTCATATCTTACAAAGTGGTGAAGTGCTCTCTACCCTGGCCTGTGCTCTTCCTCCTTCTCTAAGCGTTGACTTGTGATGTTATTCCTAGCCTGAGGAGTCACTAAGGGGAACATTCATTTGCTTGAGAGCATGTATTTCAAAGTCACTTTGCAAAAGAGGGTTGTTATGACCTCTGCCGTCTTAGAACACACACAGCCTTTGGTATGGCAGGTTCAAAAATCATTTGTGTATTCCCCCTGAAATATTGACCCTTTAATAACTTGTTTAAAATCAAATATCAATACAAGAGTGAAGAGTTTCTGATTTTCAGGCTTCTCCTTTAAAGACCATTTCTCAGTAATTATCCATCACCACTCAATTGTGAAATAATAATTCCTTTTCTTGTTGTTTATTTTCACAAAGAATTAGGGGACTCATACACAAGCCTACACAACAAACACCAGAAGGATGGATCAGAACCTACATGGAAAAGCTAACTCTAGTTTGGTGAAACAAAATAAAGCAACAGTTACAAAAATGTTTTGCAAGTAGATAACACCATGGATTTGTTATTCCTATACCCTGCTTTCCTTTCTTTCCTTCACAAGGCTAAAATGTTTTCTCAGACTCTTTTATGGTTGGGGTGGCCCTATAATCCAGAGCTGCCCAATGAGATGCATTTTGCCGAGATTTTAAATTTGTTTTTGCTGCAAATTTCTAATTTTCATCTGTTTCAAGCATATTCATAACCTCTTGTTGAAGCATTTTAAAAATCATGCCTTAAAAATCTATGTCAGACATTACTAACATCTCCCTTATCTCAGTATTTATAACGCTTTATTTCTTCTTTTTTTTTTTTTTTTTTCATTTGTTTTGAGATATTTCTGGCTCTCGGTATGACGAGTGATTTTTGATTGAATTTTGGACATTTTCATACTCTAAAACCCTGGATCCTCTACGAACCTATTTTATCTTTTTTTTTTTTAAACACTGCTGCGGCAGGAAAGGAATAGACATAGGTATTCCTAGTTGCCGCCGGGGGAAGGTAGAAATCCAAGCTCCAAAGCTGACCTCCATTGGTACTTGAGGCATAGGAGGAGGTTCCTGTCTATGCTGGGCAGAGAGAGGTGTTCCAGCTCCTCACATGGTCTTTTCTGACAGTTTAGCATGGGGTTTATTAACAACAGGCACTGATGAAGGTTGTATCCCCTACTCAGCCTTCTCTGACATCATCCTGTGAGTGTGTGTGTGTGTGTGTGTGTGTGTGTGCGAGGGTGCCTTGTTACAGGTTTGTGAGGATACAAATCTAGGCTCCCCACTCAACCTTTGCTGATGGGGGCGAGGGACATTGTTTTTTTCTGTGGTATTTGGCTAGGTGGAGCTATTTTGCTTAAGAGATTTCCATTTTTTTCTAGGTTGCCTCCTCCCTGTCCCTTTGGTTAGAGAGAACAGGCTTTAGTTGGTGCTTTTTGTCTGTACTTCTCAGTGTTTCTGTTGCCAGCTCCTTCAGCTCCATGTCTGAGATATAGGAGGCCAAAAGAAAACCTAGGGAACTTGCTATTTTGTTTCTTGGACCCCAAAGTCCTTCCTGGTCTATCTTCTCTCCAAGTTTGAGTCTCCCTATATCTATCTTAAATAGGATGTTCAGGGTTTAAGTTGTACTTAGCCAGAGGAATAGGGAAAAGAATATCCTCTCTACGGTTGTTATTCAGCTTTTTATCACTGTGGCCATAGTACCTGAAAAGAAGAACTTGGAGGAAAATTTTATTTTGGGCTCATGGATTCAGAGGTTCAATCCATTTTTAACTGACTTCTTTGCTTTGGTCCTAAAGTGAGGCCGAACACCTTGGCAGAAGGGCATGGTGGAGGAAGGCTGCTCATTTCATGGCAGTCAGGAACAAAGGGGGTGGGGGAAGGAACTTCAGGGAAGAAGCACATTTTTAAGGCATGCCCCCAGTGACCCAGTCATGCCCCACATCCCTACAGTTAGCACCCAGTTAGTCCATTCAAACTAGGATGACCTGATGAGGTTACAGCTTTCACAAGTCAATCATTTCACTCTGAATATTCCTGCATTAACACAGGATCTTTGGGGGGCACACTCCATATCCAAACCCTCACATCTACCATCCTACAAGCTGGAGTCCAAGAACTACATTCTGAAATTGTGGAGTTAAGCTGATAGGTCTCTTGGTGCCTTGGTGCCTTGCCCTTCTCCTTTCCTTGTTCTTCCTACCTGAAGTATGAACCTGGTGCTTGAAGATGGAGCAGCAGTTAGTTTTGTCACCCCGAGCATGGAAGTCAGAGGCAGCAGATGACAGAGCTGGAACAAAAATGGGTCCTGAATAGCTATCTTCTGGGTGGCCTGTTGACTCCTGTTACAAGAAATCAAACATCCTGAGATACTCAACTGAGTGTATGCTTGTTGTTGATAGCCTGGCTTAACTATCAGGTACATAGTCATTTGTTACATGAGTTGATGAAATCTGTAGGTAGTAATTATCCCAGGGATTTCAATTTCTCTTTTCTTCTCTGTTGACTGTTCTCCATTTACCATGAGTATCTTTAGTTTTTCCATGTATTCTGTATTATAGGGGCATCTTTGAGCTTTTTAAAATTGTGCATGTTTTGATAATTTATCTCTTATACATTGTTTCAGCTCATAAGACAGTAAATCATCCTAGGTGGTCTAAAAACACATGTAGACATGATTTAAATCACTTTAAAATAAAATTTCATTTCAGATCTAATATTAGGAGTACAGATGTCTTTTACCTTTAGAGGAGTTTATCAGTTATAAGAAGCTTATATGTATATATTTACATATATAATTAGATTTATTTATATATATATAATTTGGATAGATATATGGATTATTTAATGAGGCTTATATGTATAATGAGATATATGACATATATGGATATAGATATTTTATAGATATATAGAGACTTTTGTATATGATATGAGATCTCATTTGATCCTCACTACAACCCTTTGAAATTATTCATATTTTCCCAGTTTCAGAAGTGAGAAAATTGTGAATACCAGAAGTAAAAAAAAAAAAATCCAAAGTCTGACAGCTCAGACAATGGAGCTACCTTGAGTTTCAATGAATGGATGTCTTTGAGTTTCAAACTCTGACCTATTTGACTCTGAAAGCAGTGCAGTGCTCCTAACCACTGGGTACATGCACTATTTCCAAATCTCACCCTTTAAGATACTTGGGAAGAGGCATTCCACCAGACAAGGGAGAATTTTAAATGTAAAATTATAGTTGGAGTCTTGAAAATATGTTGATAAATCAGCACGGAGCTATAATCTAGACTGAATATGCAAACTTTTTTGTGGAGGGTCAGATAATAACTATTTTGGACTTTGCAGACTCTACAGTCTTTGTTGCATGTTCTTCTGTTTTACTTTTCCCCAAACCCTTAAAAAATGTAAAAAATCATTCACAGGATATATGAGAATGGGCTGCTGACTGGATTTGTCTGTGAGCCTGTAGATCACTGAACAATAGGAGGCACTTGCCAGCTTTGTGGGGCAAAAATAAGCTCAAGAGGGCTCTGCCCTATTGAATAGCAGCCCTCGGACTCTCTTAGCTGCAGAGAAGTGGTAGGGTGGGAGGTCATCTAATGTGGGTGGGGATGAGGGATGTGCCTTTGGAAGCAGCTCTGTTGAGAAGGTTCCCAAAGGTAGGACTTTGGCCAACTTACCATCTTGTGTACTGACCTCCTATTGTAAGACAGACCCAATGGTAGATTACACTAATATACAGGCATATTGACTATGGTCTACTGCATTTCCTCACTGAGGCACAGTTCTCAGTTCCCACCAGAATATGTCCCTTACCTGGCATCATATCAAGAATGGGGCCATCTCTAGAAATGCTGTGTCCTTTGTTGGTGGTACAGATGCTGCATTGTAGAGGAAGGTGCTGTGGGCAAACAGTTTGTGTGGAGAGGTCCTTGTTATGCCGCTTAGTAGCTGGGTAACTGGGCACATCCCTTACATTCTCCTGGTTTGTTTCCTCACAAAAGATACTGGGCTCATTCACCTACTTGCTGTTTTCTACTGTAGTACCATCTTTACAGTCCTGGCCACACTGAAAACACCCTTTCCCATGTGACCTTCAAATTCATTCATCAGGCACCATGTTCTGCCCATTGAGTTCTAAAAAAAGACTTCATAATATTGGTGGGGGTCTTAGCTTCTGACTTGTTTTACTTTAGGATAAAAGCATTTGGACCTTTGAATAGACAATGAACAGTTCTTTTCTATTGAGATTGTTTCTCCAAACACAGGGTGAAGAATGAAGAAAATATTCAGACAGCTGAACATTAATTTTCCTTCAATTTTCTGGGTTATTCTTATTAGCGGCATATTACCACTATTTTCCATTTCTCCTGTTGGGTAGAAGAGAATACCATTATGTCCACATGTGAATTTTTCATGAAAGAAGTTAAATTTGGGGTGTTCCCATTTCTGATGCCTGAGAGATGCTAGCACTGTTATAAAATATCAGGAGAACCTTCTTGGAAAACAGTGTAGTGTATGAGTTGAGTCCTAAAGATGTTCATGTCTTTTGATCCTGTAGGTTTTCATCAAGTGACATTTTAAGGAGATCGTCATTACTGCTGACAAATATGCATGTGACAGCATTATTTACATAGACCTTAGGGAAATTTTTAATGCAGTCAGTAAATGGCAGAAAAATTGTGGTATGCCTACTTAGTAGGTACCATAATTTATGACACAAGAAGAAACAACATTAACAAGAATGTGAGAAACCACAAATAAACTTTCAATGCAACAAGTGACAAGAGGCAAACAGCAAAAATTAAGTGGGTTTGTCCACAGCTCTGTAAACAAAGGTGACTTGCTGTGGATGATGTGCATTCAGGTGAAGAGCTATGTGTTTTTTAATTTTCTCACTAAATATTCATAGCAATCCAGAGACAAGTAATATTATTCCCATTTTACAGTTGAGGAAACTGAATCTTAGAAAAATTAAGTAAAAGCAGGGCACAGTGGCCCATGCCTGTGATTTCAGCTACTGGGGTGGTTGAGGCAGGAGGATTGCAAGTTCTTGGACCAAGACTTGGAACAAGTCTGGGCCACTTAGTGAGAACCTCTCTCAAAATAAAAAATAAAAAGGCTGAGAATGTAATTCAGTGGTAGAGTGCCCTTGGGTGCAATCCCTAGTACCATTAAAAATAAAAAGAAGGAAAGAAAGAGAGAAAAGAAACATTTACAACTTGCTCAAGTTCACAGAGTTAGGAAGTATCAGCATTGAGATCTAAACCCTGGTGTCTCTGGTTCTAAAGTGTTGGTTATAGTTTCCTATGAATTACTTTAAAACATTATGAAAATTAAATACTGCACAATCTAGGGGAGGGTGAGTGAGATCCTCAGTCTTTGTTGACATGTCTTTGAATTACAAGGGTAGATGAGCAGCTCAGGGATTTGGGGGCACTCAAGGCACACTCCAGGCACCCCAATTCTCCACACGGGGAGAAAGTTTCCCTGGCTTTGCTCCAAGGAGCAACGGCATTCTTTTTCCCAAGAAGAGATTGAGTGTCTGCCTCCATGACCACAGCAGGAACAAATTGCTATTCTTTGGAAAGCTCTTGGCCTTCAAGGATCACTCGGGAAAGGAGCAGTTCCAGTTTTGACACTTTAACCAGAGTGCCTTGCACTCCCCCTTTGTGCCTTTCTTCTTTTTTTAACATCTACATGTGGATGTAATAAAAGTGTGCTGGGTCGCTGGGTGCTTAGAGGAGAGGAAGAGCGTGAGTGGTGTAATTGAGCTGTTATTGCCTGCCTCTCCAGCACGCATTAGCTGAATGAAACATGTAGTCAATAAAACACAACAAAACAGTAAAATGCAGCCCTTTGGTGCTCTCTTATTGGGTGTTATGCAACCCAGAAACCTGTGGCCATAAAAAGGAGAATGAAGGAAACTTTACACTTGCAAGAACAAAGACACTCAGGCACTAGGTTGAAAATAGCTAGCTGAGCTCAAGTTGTATTCTTTGGGCACCTGGAAGCAGTTAGCTTTGAAAACTGTGCAGCCTCGAGCCGCTTCAATGCTTGCCGGCTCTCCATGGGACCTTGTTAGGAGCAAGTATAGAAATGTGCTTTTCATTAGGGAAGCCACATTAGGGAAGCCATTGATCCTATCCACAGAGATACATTTCTTTTAAATGATGAATTTATTATCCGTGGGCAAGAATGACCCATTTGCCATCCTTCCCCTTTTGGGGGAAGAAAACCCTGAGTTTGGAACTGCCATAGGTGCCTCTAGGCTGTGATTCAAGAAAGTGGTCTCTTTTGACTAGTGGAAAATTGCAAATCAAACCTCAACACTTTCCTATTTCTGGTTAAGACTGAAAGAAAACTGGAAGTTTTTATTGTTGGTGCCTAGTTAGGACTTGTTGTAAAGTAGGCCAGTGCAATTTGTCTATTTTAGGTTTCAGAAGCATTTGTTCTTCCCACAGAGTTATTTTAAATACCTTCAGGACTACAATTGCAACCCCAAACAATTCATTAAAACAGTTTCTTTTGGGCCTAATTTTAAAACGAAAGGGGGTTGTTGATAATTACTGACTGATAGCAGGTCAGACTCAGCTGTGCCCATTCCTGGGGTTCAGACTAGCCTCAGTGGTATACATGTGAGGGACTGAGGAACCCCCTCAAAAGGCACCTACCTCACCCCCATGGAAGAAGATCTTGGCTCCACAGCAAAACTGAGTCATCAGTGAGGAAGAGCCATTCTGAGTCAAGTCTGCCGTATTTTTCTTTGAATTTGTCTCCCAGTCCAGCCTCAACTAGATTCATGTCAAGTGCTGTGGCAGAATGTGGAGGACCATCTATAAAATTTGAAAGTGCTGGTTGGAGTAAGAACTGCAAGACATTAGGGTTATGAACAGGCACAAGAGCATAGGGATACACAGAGGAGAGAGGACGCTTCTTCATTCGTCTATAGGTGCTTGATGCAGGCTGGGACACCCGGTAGAGTGAGCTGGGGTGGGAGAGAGGAATAGAATGGCAAATGGCACCTGGCAACATGTTGGGTACTTTGTTAGTACTTGTGAGAACTTTCTGGGTTTCTTTCTTCAGAAATTAATTGGGCATTTCTGGATGTGCAAATATCTGTCGATGTTTTTATTTGTGGAATGCAGGTGGGTAGACTTTGTCATGGGCTGCAGATCTTTATTACTGGGGGTGGGGCAGGTGGGAAGAGAAACAAAACGTGGGCTCTATGTCTTTTCCCTTTACCATTACTCTTGTTCAGAATACTAAGCACTTTGAAAAGAGCCCATGTGAATATTTCACAAGGGTGTCAAAATAATTTGAAGCTCGGACAGGCAAAGAGGCTCTGGGAGTTGTTGAAATTGTTTTGATGGATTTATCCCTGCAACACAAAGCATGCTAAAGCTTTATGCTTATTATGGTTTGGTTTTGAGGTGTTCCCCCCAAACTCCTGTGTTAATGCAGAAATATTCAGAGGTGAAATGATTGAACTATAAGGGCTGTAACCTCATCAGTTCATCCTAGTTTGATTGGACTGACTGGGTGGTAACTGCAGGTAGGTGGCATGTGGCTGGAGGAGGTGGGTCCCTTGGGGCATGCTCTGGAAGGGTGCATCTTCCTGTGCCCATTCCCCTCTCTACTTCCCTGTTTCCTGGCCACTATGAATGAGTGAAGAGCACTATGAGTAGTGTTCTTCTGCCACATCCCTGTGCCAAGGTGTTCTGTCTCACCTTGGACCCTGAGAGACACATTAAGAACTAACCCTCTGAAACAATGAGTCAAAATAAACCTTTCCTCCTCTAAGTTGTTCTTGTCAGGTATTTTGGTCACAGCAATGAAAATCTGACTAACACAATGCTTTTAAAATGCTGTCTTCATAGGTGCTGGATGTACTCTCCGTCATCTAATGATTTTAGAGGAAAACCCTCCTCATGTTCCTGTGTACAGCATGTGTGGCCATGTCTCTGCCACGTTCTGGACCTAAGTGTCCAAACTACTTTCTCATACAGAGGTGGCTGGTGCTGCATATTGAATTCCACTTCACACTCCCAAGTCATGAATCATGCTCCTTTGTGTTACCTGACCCCTTGGCTTTCCCTTTGCAATACTATCTGAAGAGGTTTCTTGCAATTTTTTTCTTGTTACACTATGAATAAAAGAAAGCACATCTGTCCTTGTGCACATCAGTGAAGAGTTTCTAGAAGTCATTTTCCCTTGATGCTTGGAGAAACTGTTATCGAATCAACAATCTGCTCAGTAAAAATGAGTCTGCCGCACAGGTAGGTGATAATAGTGTAACTTGTTGACCAAATCTTTTATTCTTAAGATTCTAAACTCTTGAATCCCTGTTTTGTCTAGCATGTCTTGTGAGTCTCCCTTTTATACAGTCCTATTGGCATCATTTTTCGTGGAGAAGAATTTTAATTTTATCTAAACAGTTTTTAACCCTCCATTGATCCCAACCATTCACTCATCCATTCATATGCTTTTACCTCCCTTCTATAACTGATGACCTGCCCTGAATGAGCAAGATAATATTACTGTTCTTTACTATGTATCCCCTCTTCCCAAATGAGAATCTGTGAAACAACAGCTTAACTGCAGCCATGTGAGCTTTACGAAGCAAAATAGATACTCAAAACCTCCCTCTTGGGATGTGGGGAGTGGGCTGTGTACATTGCACAACTTCTCACATTGAAGCATTATGTAAAGATTTTATACTCCATTGTAGCTTACAGGAATAATTATTAAAAATACAATCCTCAAAATAATTTTAAGAGACTTCTCTACAGCTAATGGGAGCTGATGGGTGTGTGTGGTGGTGAGGAATCAAGGCTCAGAGATCATTGGAGATCTCTGGAGCAGAAAGCTATTCATTTACTTGACATGGACCAGGTGCTAAGCATTGTCTTACAGTGCTGAGTAAGAGTTACGATCCCTTTCAAGCACTTAACCCATATTATTTCATTTAGTCCTCATAAGCCAATATGCCATTATAATTCCATCTTACTTGGAGCTTACAGAGAGTTTAAGAAGTTTGCCCCAATATATACAGGGAATGGTAGAGTGAGGTTCCAAACCTTATCTGATTCTGAAACTTGTGTTTACAGATAGAATAAAAGAGCCCAACTTTCTTAGAGCTATGGTGTATTAAAATGTCAAAAAGTCTTCTTCAGCTTATGGAACACTCCCGTCTAAGTGAGAATTGGCGTATAGAAAAGAGGTTCCCAGAGGGAGAGTATGACTCTAGTTCTGTCTTGGTTGGACATAGCTGGTCAGTGAACACATGGACTGTGGAACTGGATCAGTCCCAGCCCCAGTGCAGGTACTGGATGTTTGGTGTTACCAGACTTGGAACAATGGGAGCCCATTCTGGCAGGATAATGGAAGCTTCATCTAATGAGGGAGACCTGTGCTAAATGCATCCTTAGAATTCAGCCTCTTAGTCTTGGGTTGAGCCTTTGAAAGCAACTCTGTTTCAATCTAATTATGTTCTTCCAGATGAGCTCTTCTTTTCTGTCTTCCTCAGCAACCTGTACATCTTTGTATTGCTCAGCACACATAGATTTATTTAAATGTGTATTATTATCTGTTCAATATCTGCCTTCCCTGCTCAACTTCTTGAAGGCAAAGATCATATTTTGCATATTAATTGCTGATTATTCTGCTAGATACAGATGCCAGTGCATAAAAGCTAAGATGGTCCTCATCTCTAATGGAACTTACAGTACAGTGGGAAACAGGTATTAGTCTAATAGCCACAGCAGGAAAGTACAATTTTAATAGCAACAGGGGCTATGAAAGGGCTTTTGCTTCTGGTAGTTTGGTGAACATTTTAGTCAACCTTTTTTTTGCTGCTGTGACTAAAAGACCTGACCAGAACAACAATGAAGGAGGAAAGCTTACCCCTAAGGGCTCATGGTTTCAGAGGTCTCAGTCCACAGACAGCAGGTTCTGTTCCTCAGGGCTCAAGGTGAGGCTGAACATCATGGCAGAAGGGTATGACAGAGCAGCTCACATGATGATCAGGAAGAAAAGAGAGACTCCAGTCTCCAGATATAAAATATATACCTCATAGTCCTGCCCCCAGTGAATCACTTCCTCCAACCACACCCCACCTGCCTCCAGTTACCACTCAGTTAATCCCATGAGGGGTTAATTCACTGATTAGGTTAATGATGTAGCCCAATCATTTCTCTTCCAGGCCTTCTTGCATTGTCTCCTGCATGAGCTTTTGGGGGCACCACATCTGAACCATAACAGTGAACTGGGTACTCTGAAAACCTTTATTGTTAAAAAACAACTGGAGACAGAATGCATAGCTTTAAAGATGTTAGGCAAGAAATAAAGCAAAGTGCCAAGGGCAAATAAATTTGGAAACCTGGATTGTTTGAAAAAAATTCTGTTTGCGGGTGGGAATATATCTCAGTGGTAAAGCATGGGCTTAGCATGGATGAAACCCTGGGTCTGATCCCCTGCATCCAAAAAAACAAATACATGAATAAATGAATAAAGAGTTCTATTTAATTAGTTAATAAATTTTATTGTTAATTCTTTTGATTTTTCTCCACTTGTTTTAAAGTTGTATTTTATAAATTATTGTGGTAGTTGTGATTAATTTTTGCTTCATATGTATTGAGGTTTTGTAACTTGGTGCATTTATTTAGAATTGTAAAATCTATCTGGTTGGGCTGGAGATATAGCTCAGTTGATAGAGTGCTTGCCTCACAAGCACAAGGCCTTGGGTTCAATCCCCAGCACTGAAAAAAAAAAATTTACCTGGTGGATGGCATCTTCTTATTTCTCCTTAAAGTCTACTTTGTCTGATATTAGTATAGATATGCCAGGCTGAAACTGACCCTGCTCCACGGTCCATGCATTCAGGGACCAACCAAGACAAAACTAGAGTCACAGTTTCCCCCTGGTAACCTCTTTCCTGCAAACCTACCTTTTGACACTTTTATGCACCACAGTTATTTTTATTCTTCCTTTCTTCCCTCCCTCCATGTCTCTCTCCTTTCTCTCTCTCTCTCTCTCCTTTTCTTCTTTCTTTATTTTTTGTTATTGGGGATTGAACCCAGGAACACTTTGGCACAGATGTGTCCCCAGCCCTTTTTATTTTTATTTTTTACTTTGAGACAGAGTCTCACTAAGTTGTTAAGGCTGGCCTTGAACTTGTTATTGTTGCCCAGAGCTGGTGTGGTCTTTGGTGTATGTTTTGGGTGCTTTTGTCAAGAATCGATTGGCTGTAAACGCAAGGTGTTATTTCTTGTTCTTCTTTTTCAGAATGAATTTTTAAAATTTGTCCTTTTTTGATGCGGGCAACAGTAGAGTTTAGTTTGACATATTATACATACAGGGAGTATAATTTATTCTAATTAGTATCTCATTCTTGTGGTTATAAATGATGTGGACATTCACTGGTGGTGTATTCATATATGAACATAGGAAAATTATGTCTAATTCATTCTACGGTCTTTCCTATTCCCATGCCCCTTCCCTTCCCTTCATTCCCCTTTGCCTAATCCACTGAACTTCTATTCGTCCCTCCCCCTCCCCTTGTTGTATGTTAGCATCCACATATCAGTGAGAGCATTCAACCTTTGGCTTTTGGGGGTTGGCTTATTTTACTTAGCATGATAGTCTCCAGATCCATCCTTTTATAGGCAAGAGTCAAAGTCATCCTTTCTATTGTGTATATATACCACATTTTCTTTATCCATTCATATGTTGAAAGGTTCCTCGCCAGAAATTCACTATGCTGTGCATGGTGTTATTTCTGGTCACTCCATTCTGTTCCATTGGTCTGTGTGTCTGTTTTTATGCCAATCCAGCATTGCTTTGATTATTACGGTTTTATAGTATATTTTGAAATAGGCTGTGTGATACCTTCAGCTTTGTTTTTTGTGCTAGGGTTTGTTTTTGGTTATATAGAGATTTTTGCTTCCATATGAGTTCCATATGCTTCCATATGAGTTTTAGGATTTCTCCTTGTTCTGTGAAGAATGTCATTGGTGTTTTGATGGGAAATCTGTAAATTTTGTATTAATGTGTACATCACTTTGGGTAGTAAAACCATTTGACAATATTAATTCTTGAAATTTGTAATTATGTAAGATGTTCCCAAATTTTGTGTCCTCTTCAATTATTTTCTTCAGTGTTGTGTAATTTTCATTGTAGACATTTTTTCACTTCCTTAGCTAAATGTATTCTTGAGTATTTAACTTTTCTTATAATTATTGTGAATGGACTTGCTTTCACAGAGATTTTTGTTTGATTTTGAGAAGTGTAATTTGGTTTTCTTATTTCCATACTTTATCATCAATAAGTGTTTGGAGCTGTGCAAGTGTGTTGAAGTATTTCTCTAGCACCAATCACTATGTCATCTTGATCCCAAGTCCTTATGTTAGTTTCTATTCATACTTAACCTTTACTTGATTTTAAAAAATAATGCATCTCTCCTCCACATTTAAAGAATAATCATTCCTGGGAAATGGGCCAAATATTCAGATGGTGACAGTTGTACAATTCACACATAGGACAGCCATGCATGTTTGAGATGTAAGACTGAAGTTAGCTTTTCATATCTATTTGACTGTGGCAGGATTGTGGGGCAAGGGGGTGCAAAGGGGGCATGTGGTCTCTGGTGTGGAGAACAAAGATAACTCCAGCCATCTGCATCTCCTTGGTGTCTGCTATTGACCTGGAGGACAGGGTGGAGAACCTGGGGCTCATCTGATGAAAATGACAATTGAATCTGACTTAGCCCTATTTTTGCTTTTTACACTTTCCTTTTATTCTTCATGGCTTCTGAATTTATTACGTTTTAAAACTGGAGGACTGGTGGATTATTGTTTGGAAATAGTTACTCCTTCCATCTCTCCCACCCACCCCCCACCTCCATGGGTGGAGTACATTTCTGCCCATTTGACATATGGTGTGGCTGGCATTTTCTTCTACCAGTGGAACCTGCACCAAAAGTTTAAAACGCATGTTTGTTGTTGGCCTTGCTTTTTAGCATTTCTGCTTCTATACTAGTGAGGACATGCCTAGGCTAGCCCGCTGGTTCTAGGAGGAGGATAAAAGGCATGTGGATCAGAGCCACTTCAGCCCAACACCCCAGCCAAGCTGAGTCTACATCAGTCAAACCCCAGGCCGACCGCAGTTGCAAAGGGAGCTTCTCAAGACTGGCAGAGCCACCCAGCAGAGACCAGCCTACATCAGTTGGGTCTCAGTAGATCCACAGATGTGGGAACTAAATAAATACTTGCTTGCCTCTGTCACTGAGGTTCTGTGGTTGTTTCTTACACAGAAATAACTAAAACATGAGACCAACTCTACCACTTTCATCATTTTCTACTCATGGGAACCTGATATTCATTTTGGAAATCCAGTCTGCTCTTACCCTTGGTTCCTGAATATGTTTGTTCTCATGTTATTATTTTGTCTCAATATCTTTTTCTGTTTTCTGTTCAAAACACCTTTCTTGCATCTTCATGTCCGATAAGAATGGGAGTCTCACCTTGCATGAGATAGAGTTAGGCTGAGCCACAAGCCCAGTGGCAGGAGCCTAGTTTCTGTCAATTTTGCTTGTACCTGGAAAACATACTGGTGGTTCTATGCCCCCATCATGAGACTTTTCTTCTTTTATCCCCAAATACCAACCCTTTTAAACTAATTCCTGCACTTGTGTTTTATTATCTTTGTTTCTAAAACTTTTAAATCTTGTATTTTTTTCCCTAAGTATTGGACTAACACTTGAAATAAACAGAAAACAATCAGAAGTCATGGATGGGATTACTCCTGTTAATATTGTGATGTATTTTACCCCAGTGCCATCTTGAGTCTAGACTTAGGCCATGCCTCTGCCTTTCTCCTCCATTCTGCTATATTTGGCCATGATCCATTCATTTATGATTTGTACCTCTACAATGACGTGAAGTGTATTTATGGTGAGTGGGGATTATTGAGAGAAGCATTCAGAAAATGGAAACCATCAACTCTCCATAGGGATTCAACTGAGCTCTCTGGTGCACAAATAGTAGCTTTGTGGGTATATTGCTTTGGTGGGATTTCTGTGATTGAATTCCAGATATACAAGGGTTTTAGATATACATGACTGTAGAATGTATTTTGAGATATTATGCATACATGGAGTATAACTTCCCATTCTTGTGGTTGTACGTGATGTGGAGTTACACTGGTTGTGTTTTCATATATGAACATAGGAAAGTTTTATCAGATTCATTCTACTGTTTTTCCTATTCCCATTCCCACTCCCTTCCCTTCATCCCCTTTGTCTAATCCAGTGAATTTCTATTTCCCCCACCCCTACCCCACCTGCCTGTGTGTTAGCATCTGCATATCAGAGAGAACATTTGGCCTTTGGTCTTCTGGGATTGGCTTACTTCACTTAGCATGATAAGTGACTGGGTTCTCATCCATGGGTCTACCAATGGAGAAGCTAGGGCTCCTGCTCTTGGACCAAACATGCTGCTCTTTGAATCTCCTTTCTTACCTTTGTGCTGTTTCTCTCTTTGCTCACACGATGTTGGTACATTGCTATCCTTCTTTGAACTCAATCCCTCTCCAGCCTTACCACTTTAACATTACCTCCAGGGTCACTGATTAGATTTGGGATTTTCTTAGGTCTTCTTGTACGCTACACCTTACAGATCACTGCTTAGTGGGGGAACTTGCATCTGTTTGTGTCTAGTGGTAAACTTTAAGAGCGAATTCTTATAACTCTGAATGTCAGGGGTCACCTTCTCTTCAAGGCTTATAGGCATCTCTGATAGCTCCACATGCTGCCTACAAAATCCCAAGGTATGATTTATACATTCACTTCCTCTCAGGGTTGTCTAACATTCACTGGCTGGGTATTTGACTTGGCAAACACCAAGAGTAAATGTGTGGCTATTTGCAGAGAGAGATAAATGCTGTTCTCTCAATGGAAAATATAAATTGGTGATGGATTACCCAATGCTTCTTGCTTACTTTAAATTGAAGCATTCTATTGAACTCACCCTAACTGCAGAATTCTTGTAAATAAACAATCCTTCTTGGATTTTATGACTGTGGGCTAACTGCCAAATGTAAGTATTCCTAGTCTGTTGCCTGAAAAATCTAGTGAAATAGGATGGAAAATGCAACTGAGATAGAAAGCAATAGAGAGAGAGGAGAGAGGGAGAGAGAGAGAGAGAGAGAGAGAGAGAGAGAGAGAGAGAGAGAGAGAGAGATATTTCCTTGAGAGCAATCAGACCTGTGGTTGATTCTGCAAAGTACCATGCATCCAAATGCTCAGGGGAGCCCTCCATTAAGCAGGAAGTTAGCTTGCCAAAAGCTGCAGAAGCTCCTGCAGGTTGAGAGAGAGTGAGGTTTACGCCCTGCACAGCTGGTGTCGGGTGCTGTCTGTCACTCACCAATCTCTCTGCCACTTTTGAAGAATAACCCTTTTCTGTTTTGAATATCAATGTGTGAAGTCAACTGTCCCCTAATCTATACCCACTGCTGGGACAGTTCCAGGGTTTGGGATTAAATACTCCAGCACAAATCTCTTTAAACCTTTCCTAAATAAGAAATTGTGTGAGGCTCTCTAGTGAGAGATTCTCCCTCCCAGGGAATTAAAACATTGGGCTGTTTGCTCTGTAGAGAACAAAGTGGCTCAGGAGCCTGCTCTGTAATTGGCTAATGTCGTTTGGTCCTGCTGAGAAGCTGCATGGCATGACCTCACACACTCTATGGAGGATCTGTTGCATGGAAGTTGGGCTCAGGAATTATTTTTTTCTGCTTCCATTATTCATCAGAGGGGTGGGGAGGGGGAGAGGGGAATGTGGGGGAGGGGATTGCACTAAAATTATCACAAAATGAACCTTCACACAGCATGAAAAGTCAAAGAGATTACTGGCGCCTTTGCTGCATTGCTTTATGGCAATTGTCACTTCTTTGCACCAAAGAATTAGGTGTATTTTTGATTGTGAGGACTGAGGGCAAAGAAGGTCAGGGTCAGTCTTTGTTTCCATCTTAGGAATCTGATGTTGTATCGATTGCATTAAATGAGGGAGAGAATGGGGAGGAGGCTTTGTAGTCATCATTCTGGTGAGAAAAAAAATGACATGTTCAAGTAGAGTAATATGAGGAGAGTTTAATAAAAAGTCGATTAGAAAGGTGTGGGCAGGTTTAGGGGAAGCCCTGCAAGGCGCTAACCTCAGGCCCACCGTAACTGCCTTAGGCCTGGACGGGGAGGGGAAGAGAGCAACTACTGGGATCCAAGGGGAGTTCTGCTGTGAGGGCTGCCTGGGAGCAACTGTGACACAGGAGAGGGACAATGGCAACTGGACACATTCAACCACATAGCCACTGCCAAGAAGCAGCTGAGGAATTAGTACCTTTACCTCACTCTCCTCTTTTTCCAGGTTTTGCCAAGGCCTCCATGGACCAAATACAGTTGGAAGCCAGGGGCAAGCAAATCTATGGAAGCAGTGTGTGGGGGTCAGCTCTGGGTACAGGGCAGCCTGGGGAAGGTCACCAATAGACCTGGAGGATGGCTAGTAGAAGGATTTTGCTGATGAGTTTTGTTTTGGTCAGGAGGAATTCCTGACACTCAAAAAGCTTTGGATTGAGGAGCACTTCAGAATTCAGGGCATTTTGGATTCTGGATTTTTGGATTAGGGACGTCTGATTTGTTTTAATTTCAACCATCATTGACACTCATTGCACCAAATATTTCTCCTTACGTTGAACTCATTTCATCTTTACATCAATCTCTTAAGACAGTATTATTATTTTCATTCTCATTTCGTAGATGAGGAAACTAGGGCAGGTAAGGAATTTAAGGAGTAAAGAAGATATATGAAAAGAAACATCCAGCATGATTCTGCTGTAATAGGGTTCATGAGAAAGTAACAACCGTTGCCAATCACCCTCTCTGCACTGTGGCCAGTGCCATCTCCCCCCTATGCCTGGGGGAAGTGTCAGAATCAGTTCAATAGGGTGCTTAAGGAAGTTGATTGATAGGGACAGGTGCCCTGAAATCTCTTTGCCTTACCAATTCTAGGTGTAGTAAAGGGGCTTGAAAGACCTAGAGGTACAGGGAAAGAAGCACCAGGTGACAAATTCATTTCAGCTTCTGAGTCACCCACTTTGTGGACCCAGTTCACAGACCATGTAAAACAGTTTCTTCCTTCCTTACTAAACCTCCCTTCTTTCTGACTAATCACTTCCTCTCTTCCTTTCTCCCTTCCTCTCTCAATTACCAAGCATATTTCTCCCTTGACAATTTGGTGTCCACTCAGGTCCCTTGATCATCTTCAATTGCAAACATTTATCCAGATATTTACCCACGTGAACTCAGTTGCCTTCCTAAGAGACATGCTAGAACCAGCTGTTATTTTAATAAAGCTCTTTTCTCATTTCATTGGGTTTGCATTTCCCCATTCATTTAAGATTGAACAGGTGAAGTATACTGAGGACTTGGTCTTTCCTTAGGGACCCACAGAGTCTCTAATGTTACACTTAAAACTCAGGCTTTTCAGGCCATGCTTTGCAAAGGACATTGGCCTTGCTCAGACCTCCCAGAATGGGCATCTGCTACCTTGTTAGCTGTGTGCTGTTCTTTGTGCCCCATGGTGACATAGCCAGTCCCCAGAATCTTCCCAGGTTGGCAAAGGTGAGCACTAGCCTTCACTTCACTTTGTATGTCCTTCAGGCGGTGCTACCCCAACACTTGGTTCTGTCCTCGATTCTCCTGTGTTTAAAACTCTTCACCAGGTGTCCTGGGAAGCCTGTGGACTGAGCTCTTTGTAACTCAAGGTCACTCTTATGTATGTTCAGGACAGTGTCTCCCTGTGTGCTCATTGATGAAGAGCAAGACGATTTTAGGTAGTATGTAAAAGGATGTCTTTGTAGTTTAATGGTTGCCCATTTTCATAGTTTCCTTTTTTAATTGGTTCAATATAATTATGCATAACAGTGGGATTTATTGTTACATATTTTTACATTCACATAACATAATTGGGTCAATTTCATTCTCCAGTACCTCCCCTTTCCCTCTCCTCCCTCTGCCTCATCCCCTTCTGGTCTTCCTTCATAGTTTACTTTTCAGGTAAAGCAAATAATAAGGTGTCCATTTATGGCAGGGACATAAAGTTTCTTTTAAAAATAGTTTTATTTTATCAAACAAAATTAAGTGAACTTAATAGTAATAAAGAGAGTGAAGAGTTGTAGATATTACAAAGTCCTTGGAGTGCTAAGAGAATGGCAATACTTGAAGAAATCCTGGTTCATGGTTGTGTAAAGTAGAATTGTTGTGGCCTTCTTCCTAGCCTCCCTTTGCCCATGGCTGGCTGGCAGTAGAGGGTGCCACTTCCAGAGACGCTTCAGTGACCATCCTGTATCCTGGGAAGCCTGTGGACTGAGCTATTTGTTAGAAAGGGCTCTCACCATTCAGGGCGAAAGAGCAAAGACTTAGCAGCAGGAGACTAGGGCACTCTGCTCTCCCTCCTCTAGTTAAAGCTTTTTGTACATTTGATCAATTTCTTATCTTCTCCAGAGATCTGTTTTCTTTTCTAAAGAAACTGGAGCTGATGGGCTTTGTGATCTCCAGAGCTCCTTCTGCAGTATCTCTCTGATGCTGTATCTCTCTGATGCTGTATCTCTCTGATGCTGTACCTCTCTGATTCTGTCCTCTCCAAAATGCAGTGGCCTTGCCAGGGCTGGGCAGAGGCAATCTAGAGGGTTAATGCACTAGGGCATCGCTTGTCTTCTCCTGTCTGATGTAGCAGATAATGTGCACATGTTAGTGTATTCCTGGGGAGTCTTTACAAGGAGATGGTTTCCAAACTTGGGGACTGGGATTTGGGTTAGCTAAGACTAGTTGATCCTTACGGAGCTACCATTAAAAAAAAAAGAATTGAAGTCCACTTTGGTGCTGGAGATTGCTGGCTATCCTCAAAAATCCATTTTCCTTTTTCTGTAGAAATACACATATAGTTGAGCCCATGCTTGCCTAGGTAGGGATTACATTTTCCAGAGTTTTTTGCAGTGGGGTGAGGTCATCTGAGTGGAGGTGATGTTTTGCTTCTGAAGGGAGGGACAAAGAAGTCTTTGGTCCCCTCCCATCAGCTGAACCTTGGACTGGCAGCCCACCTTGGACCATGTGGATAAGCACAGGGCCTTGGGACATGACCACTGGAGCAGAGCTGCTGAAGTGCCCATCTTGAACTGCTAGGTGGGAGACAGCTACACTGTACTGTATTGTTCTTTAATCCATGGAAATGTGGAGATTTCTTTATTCTAACAGTTTATTCTCTCTTAACTAATATGTTCTTTCAACATTGATCATCAGATTCTCTACATCTGTACCTCTCTTGTTTTTAAAAATTAATAGATTATCATTTAGAGCTGTTTAGATTGACAGCAAATTTGGGAGAAAGTACGAAGTTCCCCTAACCTCCTGCACTCACTCCCCCACGATCACTATCTGGCACTAGAGGGGTCCATTTGTTGCAATGTCATTGCCACTCAAAGTCCATGGTTGACAGTGGCCACCCTTGGTGTTGTACATTTCTGACCTCACCAGGTTTGGACAAATGTGTAAGGAGGTGTGTCCATCATTGTAGCATCATGTAGAATAGTGTCACTGCTTTGAAAATCCTCTATTCTGTCTGTTCATTGCCTCCTTTGTTGCCACTGTGGACAGGCAATGATGTTTTTACTGTGCCCAGTTTTGCCTCTTCCAGAATGTCATAGAGTTGGAATCGTATGATATGTAGCCTTTTCAGATTGTTTTTTTTTTCACTCATGGTAATATGCATTTAAGGTCCATCCATGTCTTTTCATGGTTCATTTCTTTTTAGTGCTGAGTAATATTCCATTGACTGGATGTATCACAGTTTATCCTTTCACCTACTGAAGGACATCTTGGTTGATTCCATATCTTGGCAATTATGAGAAAACTGCTATAAACACCCATGTGCAGGTTTTATTTGTATGTAAGTTTTCAACTCCTTCAGTTAAATACCAAGAAGCACAAATGCTAGATCGTATTTATTTTTATAAGAAACTGTCAAACTGTCTTCCAAAGTGACTGCACCATTTTGCATGCCCATCGGCAATGAGAGCTCCCATTTGCTATGGACTGAATGTTTCTGTCCTCCCAAGATTTTGACATTGAAAACCAGACCCTCAGTGTGGAGCCCTTGCCAATGGGATTAGTGCTCCTATTTTAAAAAATAACTGTTGAAAAATATCAGGGGCCTTGCTTTCTGTCTGTCTTTCTTCTCTCCACCATGTGAGTACATAGCAAGAAGACAGTCAACAGCAATTGGTGCCGTATCTGTGGGTACTTTGATCTTGGACTTCCCAGCTTCCTGGAACTGTGAGCAGTGAATATTTATTGTTAAGTCCCCAGTCCATGATGGTTTGTTAGAGCAGCCTGAACTCCTGAGGGCTGCTTTATACCCTCTCCAGCATTTGGTAATCAGAATCTCGAAGGCAGAGTCTGTGACTGAGTCACATATTTTTCTCATCAGGAACATACAGAGCTCATCTATCAATGCTGGAATGACAGTAGGAATGCCTCAGTCAGACGAGATCGCTAGCTAGTCATTCTGGTTGTTTGAGAGCCTGATGTGACTGAACCATCCTGGAAGGCAAATCAGGAACATTAGTGCAGTAGTTTGGGTCTAGCTCTGCTAGAGCTTGAGCTACTTCTGTTCTGAACTGTGAGTTTCCTGTATTTAAAACGAAGATGTTTCATCATGAAGTGTCCCAGGTCCTGTCTGCCTGCAACAACCATGGTTTGAGGTTCTCTTTGTGGGGACCCTTCCCTCTCATCATGGCTGAGCTGTGAGGGAAGGAGTTGCTCTGCCTTCCATCCAGCCAGAAGGCACCTTCCTCTGGGAAACTTTACTGCTCTCCTTTTCACCCTGCAGACCAGATTAATTCCTTTCATTCACATACTACATGTATCTTTCATAGCACAATCATCATGCCACTCAACAGTGCTTCTTATTTTTCTGTTTCCTCAGCTTGGCACAGGCTTTCCGAGGACCTTTCTGAATTACTTCTATTATCTTCTCTGTCCCCAACTTGCACAGTGTCTGGCCTGGAGTGGGGAATTAATAATATTTTTAATGAATAATAAATAAAGGGATGAAGGAAGGAATAAATTTTCTATTTAATAGAAACCCTCTTTCCATGACTACATATTTATTTTCCTAGTTTTCTGGACCTCAGCTGACTTTCTTTATAATTTTGCAGAGCAATTTGCATAGCCACGGGAAAAAAATACAATATATGCAAACCAGGGTAGGGCTCTAATTTTCTGGCTGTGGTTTTGTCTCCAGTATCCAGTGGGTTAGTTTAGACTTACTGTAGAGTTATAAAACACCATGTACCTTTAAGCAGTTGACAAAAAGGATAATACAAACCAATAATCATTAAAATCATACAAAGAGTATTTAGATTTATTCCTAAATTCATGTTTCAGGGATTTGCTTGACAGGGAATAAATGAGGATCCAGATGATATTTCAAATACCATCCTATGAGAATTTACTCCCTAGAATCTAAATCAAGCCATTAGACTCCACTTCTCATTTAGATCCAGCCATTGTTTAGACTGGTTGTGTGACTAAGGTTGGAAAGGAAAAGAGGAAGCACCTTGGAAATCAAACCTGCATAATTGGGAATGTTATCTATTTGTAGGATCTTTGCTTTTTTTTTAATTTAAAAAACTGGATTACATGTGCTTAATTGCATATATGAGGATTCTGTTCGAGGAATTAAATCAGACTGTTTTCAGAGGCCATTAGCCTCAAGCTGCGGCTTGATCCCTTAGAGGTAGGCTGCAACTTGAATGTGAGAAATCAAATAAGGAATGTCAAAATATTTGAGGGGATGAGAAGAGAACCTTCTTTTGACCCTGTATTTATCCTTATTGGGAAATATAATCACCATGGACTTACACAGTTGGAATCTGTGTCCCTTCTGCTTGATTTCCATTTGTAATGGGGACAGGAGCAAGGTAAAATTCTAAAAGCTAATGTGGAGTGCTAAAAAGATCAATTGAGTTTTTTTTTTTTTTTTTCCTGAGTGATAAATGCTTATTGTAGCAATTCTCAATGGGGGGCACTTTTGCCCCCTACCCCACTCCAGGGGATGCTTGGCATTGTCTGGGGACATTGCTGGTTGTTACAACTTGGGGGATGCTGTAGGTCTAGTACACAGAGGATAGGGGTGTTGCTAAACCTTCTGTGGTGAACACAGCAGCCCCATAAGAAAGAGTCTTCTGCCCCAAACATCAACAACTTTGATCTATTGAGAATCCTTCACACATAATGTCCTAACGAGTCTGGTGGGCTCTGGAAAGTCTTATTTTCTGGAAGGCTGAATTTGGTGGGTAGAACATAGAAGTGTTAATTTTGTAGAAATTTCATCCATATTGATAATTTTTAAGTAATTTTCTCCATATTTTGTCATTTCTAAGTAATTTTCTCCATGTTTTAACATTTATTAATTGAATTGCCTCTTACAATTGATGGCATGTCGTAATTTAACTGGAAGTGATTATTTTCTTAAGCTGATACATAAAGCGATGATACCTACGACCAGAGTTGTGGCGTGTCACCTGCAATAAGCTGGCATGGTAGCACGTATGGGCAGCTCTGATCACAATGCTCTGTTACCTCAAGTTTTAACTCTAGGATTGAACTAAAGAGGCAAACAGCCCTTGCCTAGAACTCTTTAAAATATTCCTCCTATTCAGAGGGGAAGAAAACAGGATCTCGTTTTTGTGTTCTAGTTGATAACATCTTCTGGGTCTCTCTTCTCTGTGCACACAGTACACATTTGTGTGCCTGCTTGTGCAAACCTACAGGAGCACAACCCTTTGTAGACCACGTGCATTGGAGAAGCCAAGGCTCCCAAGCTTGCCCTGTCCTCTGGTCAAGGCTGGCTCAGCCCTGGACTGTTGGGGCTATGGATAGGCAAAGGCTTTTAGCACCTGGATTGAGGTTGGGCAGGGAATATTAGCTGGCCACACCTGGGACCAGAGCCAGAGGTACGTATACACCACAGACAGGCTCTGCCCTGGAAGGCTGTTTTCTAGTTTAGTGCGAGAGAAGGTCAGAGATAGATTAAGTGCTGGGTTTGAAAATGAATATGGAAATGGCCAAACTGCACATCACTGCTTTTTTTCTATAAATTTGTTTGGTTTCTGGATGTAGCAATAGAAGTTAATAATAGCCACACTGTGCTATTAAAATGGGGTTATTTATAATCAACCTGAATGGACTTCTGTGTTGCAAAAAACCTGCACCATAGCACCTCCCTGCTCCTGCCCTGGTTTGCACTCCAGCAACGGTGGTGCCCCTGGCAGACCCACCCATTCAGGCCAGATGCCTGGGAAGCCAGCGAGAGCTTTTTCCCATGAAGGCACTGCTGATGCAGACCAGGCCGTGGGCAATCTTTTTCCTCTGTAGCAGGGCACTTAATGTCATCTTCAAGATCAGTGGAATCCAATCAACTGTGCATGGAAGCCACAACCCTGCAACTGATTGTTCATAGGATGACAGGAACAAGACAGAGCAAGGAGTCTGACTTGGTCCTGAACCTGTCCATGTGGGCCCCCATACAACCTTGGGCAGCTTCCTTATGTCTTGAACTTCAGTGTCTGTTCAGTGGGGCGACTTCTTCTGTTACGTCTATGTCCATTTCACATTGTAAGAATTACTTCAGATAAGATGAATACAAGTGTTTAAAACATAAATATTGCTTCTCATATTGGGGAGAGTATTGATACTGTACTTGCCATTTATTCTTGCTTATAACTATCCCGATTTTTCTTCCTTGTGTGCTGGTCCGTTTCCTCTATTTCAGTCCCAATCTCTGTATAAATCCATCCTCCTGTTTAGCACTGAGACTATGACAGCATGATTGAGGTAGGGGTTGATGTTTTCTGGTTAAATCAGGCAGGTTAGAGCAACGTTCATAACTTTTTCCAAAGAACATCCTCCCGTAGTTAGTTCAGTACACATGCCCATCCACAGATGAAAATCCTTGACCTTGGGGTCTTTAACAGAACTGTCCCCTGAGCTCACTGGCATATAGGGTTTAGACAAAGTCCTGAATTTCAGTGGCAGCTCAATGCTTCCTGCCTGTATCTAAGTGAGGTTTCCTCCTGTCAGTGTGGAGAGAACTCCAGGCCCTGGGTAAGTAACGTGATATTTTGTAGGAAACCATAAGCTATTTTAGCTCAGTGGCCTTTGTTCCTTCTCATGTTTCATGACTGCAGTTTGTGCCTTGGCCGAGGAAGTCAGCTGTTGATGATTTATTTTAGATCTGAAAAAAAATCATAATTTTTACTTCAATTCTTACCAAGATGGCTAAAAAATGATCCATGGAACAGTCAAGCAACGGAAATTGCAGTTTCTCTGTTGTGAGCCCCCGCCACTTTGTGGGCTTGGTACAGACTGATGGAAACCCAGGGCTTGACATTAGGTCACTCTGCCATTAGAGATCCTGGACCTGAGTTCGGGACAAGGTAACCAGATGGGAGTCGGGTGATGTAAGAGGCAGGGTTTGCTGGGGAGCTCAGGACTGACAGCTCACCTGCCTCTTGGCCCTTCCAAATTAGATAGTCCCATGTTATTTCCAAATAGGAGGAGAATCTAATAAAAAGTGATTTTTTTCTGCCTTCTTATGATGACATACCCTTAAAAAATAATTTCAGGAGGTCACTTAGGAATGATTCCTTGGATTTGCTTCCTTGATAGTATTTTAAACTCTTTAGATTGGTATTTTTAGCTTAGAGGATATCATTATGTGACTCTAGGCTTCCGTTTTCCTACATATGAAATGTTGGGCTCTGACTGGTATATGTTCAATGTTATATGGTAATATGTTAAGAACATTCTTAAGTTGTAGTAAAAAACACGCAACATAAAATGAACCATCTGAACTATTTTTAAGTGCACCGTTCAGTAGTGTTAGGTACATTCATACCACTGTGCAATGAATCTTCTTCTATCTTGCAGAACTGAAATTCTGTACCAGTTAAACCATAACTCCCTATTTTCCCTTTCCATTAACCTTTGATTTGACTACTCCATATACCTCATATAAGTGGAATCACAGTATTTGTGTTTTTGTGACTAGTTTATTTCTCTGAGCATCAGTCCTCAAGGTTCATGTGTGTTACAACATGTGTAGAATTTCTTTCCTTTTTAAAGACTGAATGATATTCCATCGTGTGTATAAACCAAGTTTTCTTCATTCATTCATCCATCAATGAACAGGGGGGTTGCCTCCCACTTTTGGCTATTGCCAATGATGTTATTGACATACATGTACAAATACATCTTCAATCCTCTGTTTTCAGGGTACACATCGGTGAGTGTACACTAAGGAGTGGAATTCCTGGATCATGTGATCATTCTGTTGCTAGTTCTTTAGGGAAACCACCACACTGTACTTGGCCTTTTAGGGGCTTCACATTACATTTCCACCAAGAGAGCACAAGAATTCCAGTTTCACACCTGCTTGTTAACTCCAGTGATTTTCTGTGTTTTATTTATTTTTTTGACAGTTGCCTTTCTAATGCCACTCACTTTACCTTATGAATGGGTGGGAGATGGACTGTTCCCTCCAGTTTTAAAAGCAAATTAATCCCGAGACTTCATTTCCTTCTCCTCCATCCTTTCTGTTGCCAACAAACTAACTCTCAGGTTTGGTCCTGGTCTGCCCTGTTTCTCACACCACTGTAAACACAGTCCAACATGGGTGCTCTCAGTTTTAAATTTTACTGCTATTTCTTTCTTTTTGGGGGAACCAATTTTTATTTCTCTCATATGGAAATGGTCTAGATATTCTCATTTATTTATTCAAGAAGCCTCTGAGTGTCTACTATATGCAAGAAACTGCTTGTGGCTTTGCAGATTATTAAGATAAATGAGAGACACTCTGCCCTCAGGAGCTTCCTCATTGTTACCTGAGACCAGACAAGCCTGCCCCTAACTGTGGCACAAAGAGGCAAGTTACCCCTGTGTAGGAAAGGGGAGGTTTCTGTGCAAAGGGTTTTGGGAAGGTCAAGTACTACATTTAGAGAATGTCATGAATATCATCAACTTTGCACTGTATCATGCTGGTGTTTCCAAAGTGAGATAGTCCTTAAAAAAAGAAGGGATTCCTTCATCATATGTATTTGGGAACACTTCTATTTTGTCATCTGCCTTGGAGATTCATAATGCATTTCAGCAAAATAAAGGCTCTGAGAAGTTTTATAGCTAGCAAAGCAACCTCCTGAATTTCATGTAAACCCCATCCCTACCTCCATTTCATATGCTGGCAAAATATTTATTCATGACTTTTGGAAAAACAAACTATGAGAAAAGCTGTGCATATGGCTAACACATGGACTGGAGGGTCAAAAGGCCTGGGCCTGTTCCTAGCTTCCTCACTGCTCCTCCCAGGGGCTCTAGTTTCCCACTCTCTAGTCCCTCAGTGTAAACATTGGTCACATTTCGTCTGAGCAGATAAGTGTAAGAGTCCTCCTGACTTAGCATATGGCCTCAGGCAACCTTCTTAATTTCTTTGGGCCTCAGTTTTCTCATCAAGCAAAATGGGCATAACCATAGTGCCTTCCTCACAAGGTTGTAACCAGTTCTAAGTGAATTCATATTTGGGCAGCACTTAGAAGAAAGTATGGAAAATGTAGGGGCTATGTAAAGATTTTTTAAAGAAATTAAGCAAGGGACCTCACATTTATCTCCAACGCTTCACTTCAGACCTCAGATTCCAACTGTCTTTGTTGGTGTTGAGGGGGTACCAGGGATTGGACCCAGGGGCACTCAACTACTGAACCACATCCTCAGTCTTTATTTGTATTTTATTTAGAGACAGGGTCTCACTGAGTTGTTTAGAACCTTGCTAAATTGCTAAGGCTGGCTTTGAACTCACGATCCTCCTGTCTCCGCCTCCTTGGTGTGAGCTACCAAGCCCAGCTCCAACAGTCTTATTTTCATGTTTTCCAATCTGGTTTCTAAATAGTTGCTTTAAGAAAATGTCAGAGATGTAGGCACCATCATGCTACTGGTGACTGAGTCTCTGCATGAGCATGTGGCCTCTTTTGAAATTGTCTAGTTATGGCCTATGCCAGAGCATGGTTGGTCCAGGTAGAGTCTTAGAGATTGGGTACACTTACAGCTCATCTAGTTCAATTTTTCCAATCTATAGACCTTGGCATGAGGAGCTCCTGTCTGCCACTCCAGGGAACCTAAAAGATAGGACCTCTAAAAGGAATCACTCTCTTTACATTCCTTTGGGTCCTTTGCTGAGCATATGATGCAAGTTCTGCCTTGAGACTCCTGAAAGCAGAAGGCTCCCAGCCAGAGCCCCAGTCACAGAGATAAAAAGACTTTCAAGGAAGTCCAGTTAGGTACCCCACCTAACCACGCCTGATCCACTCACCAAAGTGTGCAGGACACACTCTTTGGGCTAGAGAAAGCTTAGTGGCAAACACAGCTGAGGGGAACAATCTGATGAGAGGGGTTCAGGCTCCCACACTTGTTCAGAGAAGGCACAACACACATGCTCATTCAATTATAAATGTGGGTGGAGAGGAAGAGGGGGGAACAGTTTAAATGGGAGAGAGGACTTTGCTCACTGTTCTCTCCATGAGCTCTTTTCTTTAAGTTAACATTGCAGGAGGAGCATGGTTGTTCTACCTCTCAGGCTTTGAGCATCTCAGCCCTCTGGGTATGATTCTGGTATTTAAAGACATTTGCTTTTCTTCATAACACAGGCTGAAATACCAACCAACTACTTCGTTGGGGCCCAGCCAGGGAGACCTTAATCTGTTTCAGTTCTGATATAATAAATAAAATGCATTAGACCTATTGAGTTGGGATTTTCAAGGTAAAAGCTGACTCTGTGACTCTTTGTCTTTTGTAATGTCTTTGGAACTGAGTGAGCCAGGACTCCATGATGTGTCTGATTTTGGGGGTTTGACATATCTTGCAGCTAGGAATGTTGCAGATGGTACCCACCTCAGGAAAGGTCCTAGCATTGCATCCCATCTGAGAGTACTGTCCCAGCAGACTTATCTATTCACCCATACCCCTGGGCCTCCTGTCTCTCTTTCTGGGAAAGTATTTGGGCTCTGGACCTCCTGCTTATGCCATGCATAACAAGGTGCATCCGAAATGACTCCCAAACCTGAGCTATGGCTCTGGGCTCCTTCTGGAAGACCCTCTCCATCAGACTTGTAATAACAACAGATGCCCTGTCAACACCAAATACGTCTTTTGCACTTTCTTAACTGGCAGACCTCTTTTGCCCTCATTTTTCTTGAGCCTCTCTCAACTCTCTGAGATGGGGCTGGGTAGGTGATTGGCTCATTTATCTGGAAGAGATTAAGTTGCACTGAACAAACAGCAGGAATGTTTGGGATGGGATCTTTACCTTCTGACCCTGAATCCTGGAATTCTTTCCACCTTTTTTTTTTTTGGTACTGGGGATTGAACTCAGGGGCACTCGGCCACTGAACCACATCCCCAGCCCTATTTTGTATTTTATTTAGAGACAGGGTCTCACTGAGTTGCTTAGGGCCTCACTAAGATGCTGAGGCTGGCTTTGAACTCACGATCCTCCTGCCTCAGCCTCCCAAGCCGCTGGGATTACAGGCATGCACCACTGCACCCAGCTCTTTCCACCTTTTCACTGCTCCTGAAGGGAAATCTCCTCCCCAGGGTTGTCTTAGGTAGTGGTGGCAGACCCAAATCCTGGTTGGTTTCCAAAAGTAAGCTCTTTTAGTTCAGGTAGAGTAAAAACTACTCATGATTTCCACTCACAAACACTCCTAAAACATGCAGCTCTAAAGACACCACTACAAGGTAAACAGTTGACCACAGGACTCGAGGTTAGCAGGCTTGTTTCCTCATCCTCATTCTAGCACAACTTATGCAAGAGACTTGGGCCAAGTGGCCGCCTCTCTGCCGGCCTCAGTTTTGTCCCAACCTAATGGAATATGTCTCTGGAGATTCATTTAGGAAGGAGCCCATATGGAAGATATCCCTTCCTCTTTGTTCCTTTGGCCCCTCTTCTCTCTCTTCCTTCACTTCTGAAAACAAATACAGAAATCAAAATTCCTGAGACTGATTCAATTTTCTTATTTCATTGTCTCATTCCCTGTCTTCTTCTCCCTCTTTTCCATCAATAGAGCACTTTAATCTGATCACAGTTATCTACTCCTAAAAATAATTACCAAGTTGATGCATCCTCCAAGAAAGCAACTCCTAATTTATGTGGGCTGTCTGCTTCAGCCCTCTTCGGGGGGAAATTATAGGTCTTTTTCATCTTGATTTACTCTTAACTGGATAGAGAATGTTCATACTGCCATCACATACAGAGCCAGAAAAGAATTGGCCATTTCCCCTCACATATTAGAGTCATAATGAATAGTTCAAATATGACATCATGGTCTTTCCTATGCCAAGACACTGTGGAATCATATTGAAAACACTACATTAACTTAGAAAGTGGATTAAAACAAAAACAAATTGGGCCAGCTAATGCAGAAGTTTATGTTTAAATGTGAGACCCCAAAGCAAAGAGCCTTTGCACAGTGTTAAATGAAAGTGGAGCAATTCTTCACAGAAACACACCTCACTCCTGCCTCCACCCTGCTGGAGCCACCACCGGGGTCACACTGGGGCCCGAGGCTGAGAGGAGGCTTTTCTGATCCTGCCTAATAATGAGATTTTTTAGATGTTATTTTCATTCCCACAGAAATGCGAAAGGGAAAGCCAAATTCAATCGGAATTCCCTTAAGTATTCCCTCCTTTGAATCAGGCTCAGGAAACCTAGTCCCTTCCTCTGAATCCAGCCTTAAGAAAACTGAAGGAACATAGAGCATTGGTGATTTCACTGACTCCTTGCTACACTGCCAAATATATCTGGAGAAGTAAAGAAAAAGATCCTGAGTTCTATACTTTGGTATCCAGTGCCAAGTTTCTGGGTAAGGCCAAGTTCTAGGGAACTCATGACTCCTTGAAGTTCTAAATTTTAAAGGATGAGGACTGTGTTGATGGTACCCTGTATGGGGTCTGGCAGTTGATCAGATTTCCTGTAGTTCTGTCATTTGATATGAAGGATTGCAGACCATACGAGTCTCCTGAAGGAGGAAGCCACCATTGTATAGACATCTGGGGTGGGGAGAGACCTGAGCATGGGGGAGCTGGCAAGGACTCAAGGGGAGCAAAGGCAAGAGGCAACTAGAATGTTCAAGATCCTGGTTCTGGGAAGAGGGGAGGACTGGTGTGGGTGGAGAGAGGAAAGACAGAGAAGTGAGAGAGATCCCATGAAAGGAGAAAGAAAAAGTAGCTGTTCAGTAAAGAAAGTTCTGGAGCTAGTCATGAACTTTGTGTCCATGTGGGTGTGACTGGCTGCGAGTTTCAGAGGTGGAGGTGATAGCAAGAAAACTTATCATGTGACACACGAATTGTTTCTGCTGTTACCATGCGTACTCGCACTTCATCTGTCTCCTGAACAAAGCCTTTGCCATGTTGTCTTGTGCCTTGTGGAAGGCAGCTGTTGTCGCCTGTTGGGATGTGTGGAAATTAGAGAAGGAACCGGTGTCATGTCTGGGTCAACGTGGTGACAACCACAGAAGTGTGTGTAAATGAAGCTGAAACCCAGAGGCAGCAATGGCCCTGAGACCATGAGCCTCCTGAGCTTCCACAGAAGTGTTCTGGAGTGATTTAGTTCTCAGAAGCCTCAAGAATTCAAAGTTCCATGACAATTTCCATATGTGTGTGTATATATGTATGTGCACACATACATGCATACACATGTATGGAACTTTGAATTCTATAAAATTCCATAATAATTTTCATATACGTACATATATGTTTTCATGAATATACATATATGTTGCATATATATATTTTATATATATATATACATATATATATGTAACTTTGAATTCTACACACACACACACATACACATAAATATTTTGTACTGGGGATTGAAACTAGGGGTGTTTTACTATTGAGTTACATACTTAGTCTTTTTTATTTTATTTTTTTATTTTGAGATAGGGTCTCACTAAACTGTTTATGGCCTCACTAAATTCCTGAGGCAGGCCTTGAACCTGTGATCCTCCTGCCTCAAATTCCTGAGTTTCTGGGATCACAGGCATGTGCCACTATGCCCAGCCAATTTTCCTACATTTTAAGGGAAATAGGAGCCCCCCATTGCATCTTAGTTATCCCTACCCATGGTAATGACATTAGTCATGTTGAACTCTGGTTGGGGGGTATAGATCCATGTCTTTTGATTCTGTAGTTTTGATGTTTTGAGGTCTTAGGACCTTGTTGACCCCAGAGAAACTACCTTTTTCAACACTAGCTAATTTATAGTAATGCAAATGAAACTTGGGATTGCTTCTTCCATATGCAACCAACAAATCCAGAACCCATATCTAACCACCTCCTTTAGTTGGCTCTTGCACTCACATTATTCCTTTGCCCTAACCACACCACTGCCCCAGGACCAGGTAGTAGACAACTAGAGATAACCCCTATACCCTGATCCACATGAACTCATCTACACCAGCTGATCCTACACTTGCTTAACCTGTCTTTCCTGTTTCTTCCCACACTAACCACAAAAAAACATTCTGGTCTTCCTTTTGCCCTCACTTCTCTGCCTCCTGAACAACCCTGGGGCTCTGTGTGCACCACCTCACCCCTGCCACAGGTAGCATGGCCTGACCCTCCTCTTGGCAACTGTAAGATTAATAAACTATCCTTTCAATAGCAATCCTCTCCTGGTCTGTGGCCCTCACTATTCCTGAATGATAATAAAAGCAACATTTTAAAATGGGCACTAAGCCCAGACTTGAATGTTCTGTGTTCCTACTGGGCCAAGCAGTCCCTAAGCTAAATGATAGGAATACAAAAAGAAAAGGTCTGTTCTTGCCCTCAGTGAGCTCATAATTTGTGGGGAATGATGGACACTGAAATAAATAATTATAATGAGGATTGACCGATGTCTTACAGAGGAGGTCAACCCTTATTATAACTGAACAAGACACCTGCTATAAATAGGTAAGAGAGAGAGGAATTTCTTCTGCCTGCGGTTGAGTCATGATGGAGGATGATTCAGAGAAGTCTTCAAACAGGAAGAGATATTTGAGTTGACCCTTAACAGATTCTCAGTATCTTTGGTCACAGGGCTTGTGTGGGTGTCTATGTTTGTGTCACACCTGAAGCGACAAGCATATGTTCTGTCTACAGTAGGTGCTTTATGTATGTTTGTTAAAGGTAAGATGAAAGGTTAACTAGTGCATGAATGAATGAACTGCAGACAAATTCATATTGACAGAACATACAAGCTAGAATTGGCCTTATGTTCTTCCAGATAAGAAGCAGAAAACTGTTGTCCTACAGGCTGAATTTGGCCAGTATACACTTTTACCTGGCTTACCTCACATTAAAATACACAATTTTGGCCAACATTAACAAGGCAATGTGAGGTGAGGGCACCTCACATTTCTGGTATCCCTGGAAAAAAAATCAGATGGAACAGTAGAATTTTGGCTGCAGCTAAACAACAGTTGCTCCCTTATGATGGGATCTGGTCTTCCATGTTTGGAAGACCAGTCTTCAACTGGCCACTTCTTTCACTGTGTTACCTGTTTGCTTTTGAAAGGCATTACCTGGAACAAGCTTCCTACATCTTTACTTCCTTTTTGTATTGAATAACAGATGAGAAAATTGAATCCTGAGTGGGGAAGTGCTTTCACACAGAGACAAAACAGGGACTCCAGCCAGATCTCCTGATGCACAGGCTCCCAGGGAGGTATCTGGCTTGCAGAAAATAATTTCTCCACAGCCTGAAACTCAGGGTAATTTACTCCACACTTAAAATTCAAGGGAAAATGATCTACTCACTATAGAATGGTTAAGTTGAAACACTGGAAACTAAAAACTGAATCTTGAGCTGAGAATTAAGGAAAAGGAGAAAAATGAAAGGAAAAGAATGAAAGAAAACAAAGGATGAAAATATGTTTTACATTTGAGAAGCTTTAATTAAAAGTCTACAAACATTCTCCCTGAAAGATAAGAAATTATTTTTGAAAGGAAAAGAACTACACAAATCACCACATTAACATACCATGTACTTTGGAAAGCTGCAATAATTAGATGTTGGCTGAATTGAAATAATCTGAAAGTTAAGGAATGGAACAGAGTAATTTAAAAATGATATGAAATAATCAGAACTCATGTTTTGTCCTGGCTCCTCTATATGCAAAATAAAGGTTTTCTTAAAATTTCTTAAAGTCTTAATGGATTGCACTCTTGGCTGTCTGTCTTTGCTCTTAGATGAAATTGGTTACTCTAAGTTGATTATTAGTATTAACTGCAGTATCAGGATTGATTATTAGTCATCCCCCAGGAGTCTGGGGGACTTGCATCAGACCTTTGATTGGTACATTCCCCTTTGGTGTGGTCTCTACCAACATGATTTTCACGAAGTAGTCATTCATAATATATAAGTACTTAGATTTGAATTTATGGTCTGTATCTATACTGGTTTTATCATCATGAATCCATGGAATAAAAGAATCATATTTTATTGGAGTTGGACGGGATAATTTAAGTCAACCCCCTCAGATGAAGAGATGGATTCAAAGGGAAAAGTAATTTTCCCCCAATCATACAGCTAAACGTAGTTAAAACCAGGAAGTGGTTCCTTTCTTTACTTGAAAATCTGTTTCATAGAGATTCATTTTTAAAAGAGCCAAGGCATGTAATAAAAATGGGACTTTACCCATGGTTCGTCAGTTGACATTCCCAAATAACCAGAAATGTATCCTCAACAGGAATTTAAATGGCTACCTAGGATAATAGGCAATGACTAAGACATCAATGAACAATTTTTTAAATGAAGAAAGATTTATTTTGGTTCAAGGTTTCAGAGGTTTCAGTTTGTGGTTGGCAGGCTCTGTCCTCTGTGCTCTGGACCAGAGGGAAGGCAGAACATCATGACAGAATAGTGCTACGGAGGAAAGCTATTCAACCATGGCATCTGGGAGGAGAGAGAGAGAAGGGGTGAGGGTGGGAGGGGAAAGACAGGGGAAGGGACCAGGGATAAGATGTAGTCCCCAAGGGTATTCATCTGTTGACCTACTTCCTCCAGCCATGCCTCACTTGCTTGCAGTTTCTACCTCTTCTTGTAGTCCTTGCAAATTATTAATCTATGGAGTGGATTACTCTACTGATGAAATCAGATCCCTCATGTTTCAATAACTTCCCAAAATTCAACCTCTGGACATCAATGCATTAGGAACCAAGCCTTCAATGCATGAGCTTTTGAGGGGCATTCCAGATTCAAACTGTAACAATGGGGCAGGCCAAAACTTTTTATTTATTTATTTATTTATTTATTTATTTATTTATTTATTTTTACAGATTGCATTTTGATTCATTGTACACAAATGGGGTACAACTTTTCATTTCTATGGTGGTGCATGATGTAGATTCATACCATTCATGTAATCATACATGTACATAGGGTAATGATGTCTGTCTCATTCCACCATTTTTCATACCCCTGCACTCTCCTTCCTCTCATTTCCCTCTACGTCATCTAAAGTTCCTTCATTCTTCTCTCACCCCACATCCCCCAACCCGATTCTATATCATCATCCACTTATCAGGGAAAACATTCGGCTTTTGATTTTTGGGGACTGATTTATTTCACTTAGCATGATATTCTCCAATTCCATCCATTCATCTGCAAATGCCATAATATTATTATTCTTTATGGCTGAATAATATTCCATTGTTTATATATATCACAGTTATCAATAATGTGAAAAGAGAGCCTATAGATTGGGAGAAAATCTTTTCTACACGTACTTCAGATAGAGCACTAATCCCCCAAATTTATAAAGAACTTACAAAACTTTACACCAAAAATACAAAGAACCCAATCAATAAATGGGACAAGGAACTGGACACACACTTTACAGAAGAAGTGTAGGCGATTAATAAATATATGAAAAAGTGTTCAACATCTCTAGAAATTAGAGAAATGCAAATTAAAACAAATCTAAGATTTCATCTTACTCCAATTAGAATGGCTATTATCAATAACATAAACGATTTTAGATGTTGGCATGGCTGTGGGGAAAAAGGCACACTTTTACATTGCTGGTGGAGTTGCATATTGGCACAGCCACTCTGGAAAGCAGTGTGGAGATTCCTCAGAAAACTTGAAATGGACCCACCTTTTGACCCAATCATCCCACTCCTCAGTTTATACCCAAAGGACTTAAAATTAGCATACTACAGTAACACAGCCACATCAATGTTTATAGCTGCTCAATGCCCAATAGCTAGATTGTGGAACCAACCTAGATGCCCTTCAATAGATGAATGGATAAAGAAACTGTGGTACATAAATGAGTATTGATCTATAGTTATTGCACATTTAGAGTTTTCCAATTTTCACCATTAAAATAATCCTGGTGAAAATTCTTTTAGCCAGATATTTGCACATATCCAAGATGATTTATGCAGAATGTTTACTGAGAAATCAAGTAATCAATTAAATTCTATGTCTTTTTTTTTTTTTTTTGATACAAGGGATGGAATCCAGGGGAGCTTAACTACTGAACCACATCCCCGGCTCCCATTTATATGTTTTTATTTAGAGACAGGTTTTCGCCATGTTATTTAGGGCTTCACTAAATTGCTGAGGCTGTCTTTGAACTCATGATACTCCTGCTGTAGCCTCCAAATGACTGGGATTACAGGCGTGCACCACCACACCCAGCAAATACTACATCTTTTAATATATATTAACAAATATATCTCCACAAAAATGATCTTGATTTATTTTTTTATCTCCTGGGTAAGATGACATAGTTATTACAGTACGAAATAATCAGTCTCTTAAATGTAAAACTTTTTAGAGCTTTAACAAGTTAATATATATTGATGATGAACAAAGAAAGTATATTATTAAAAGTTTTATCAGCTTTCTCTCTCTCTCTCTCTCTCTCTCGCTCTCGCTCTCTCTGTGTGTGTGTGTGTGTGTGTGTATAATAAGAACATGGGAACAATTTGGTTAACGTTGCTTCAGATTAATTTTTCTTGTTTCCACTTTGGCTTGTTGAGGTTTATCCACTTTTAAAATTTTTTCTTTCTTTAGGATAAGGTTTACTGAAGGCTATAGTTACCTGAGGACAATTTTAGTCACATCCACTAGTTTTGATATGTAAGTTTTCTCTGTATTGCTTTACTATTTTTCAAACAACTTGTACTTACAATTTAGATTTTTCTTTTAGAGATTTAAAAAACATTTCCAAGTGGTTGCTTTCCAAATATTAATTGCTAATTTTGTTTCATGATGGGAAGAGAATGAATCTTGTATTAGTTTTTACTTCGGGGAATTTATTCCAGTTTTCATTTTGCTCTTAAAGATAATTTTTGAAATAAATGTTCTATGCTTATTTTAAAGAGATTAATAGACTGTAGTTTATAAAGTTTATTATCTTCTGTAAGTAAAACTTCAAATCTATTATCTAATTTCTTTATTTTCTCTTAACTTATTCCATATCTATTATAAAGAGGCAAATTTGTCTTTTTGATTTTAGCTTTGTCAATTTATCTTTATATTTATGGTTTTAAAATTCTACATACTTTTATAATATTTAATAAATAAAGGTTTATGATAATTGTGTATTCATTCTGCAAGGTATCTTTTTTCAGCAAAATAGCCTTTTTTGAGTAATTGTATCTTACTTGACACGGACACTCCTCTCTTTTGTTTGATTTTCTTGACATTCTTTCATGCCCTCTGTTCTTTAAGAAAAATATGCATTTTAAGTTTATGTATGTGTTGCTTTGAAATTCAATTGAAATAAATTGTCAATACCTACATATGTTAATACATTCAAGGGGCACAAAATTATACAGTGAATAGTAAGCCCTGAAATAGCTTCCTTAAAAATAGTCACTGTTAGTAGTTTCTTTTATGAAGAATGCTTTTGTGTTTGTGTAAATGAACAAGTGCATACACTTGTATATTAAAAAAAAAAAACAATGGTTGCACGGTCTACACTCTGTACTTTGCTTTTTTCTGCTAACCCTATAGTTGGAGAATATTCTAGATCTTTTCATGTAACTCCTACTCTGTATCCTTCAGGGTAATCCATTGTCAAGATGCATCATAATGCATCATAATTTATCAACCACTATTACGATGGGCATGTAGGTCTGAAATACAGTACATCCAGAACTGTTCTTGACACCTTTCCCCTCCCAAATGACCAAACCTCTTCTCTTCTAGTGCTTCTTATCTTTGACTATGGTATTAATCTCTCTGTAGTTGTTCAAAACAGAATCCTGTTAGGGACATCCTTGATTCCGCTTTCTTCCCCATTCTTTATCTCTAATCAGTTCTACAGGTCTAGTGATTCTGCTGTCTATAGAGCACTTAAATCTGTCCCCTTATTTCCATTCCTGCTGCCATCACTTGAATATATCACCCTGCTCACCCTTCTGGATGGCTCAGCCCCTCTGCATCTGCCCCTTCTCCAGTTTACTCTTGACCACTGACCACTTCAAAATGCAAATCCGTTAACCATACTCTCCCATTTGAAATCTTCCACTGCTTTTTATATTCTAGAATACAGTATATCATTACTCATGTGCTCCACAGTGTTGTACATGATCGCTGCCATTTGGGCAGAACCCCTGTTCTTTTTGGTTCAGCCATATTGGCCATCAATTTCCAGTTCTATGAATTAGTTCTACATTTCCCCAAATTTGGACCTTTCAACATACCTTTTCCTTGGCCTTTAATGATATATCTTATGATCTCCTCCTTGCTTAACAAATATCTGTTCATGATTTAAATCTCAGTTTAGAGAAAATTTCTTCTAGAGCTGCCTGGCCGACAGCACTCAACTCTGCTCTGGTGTCACGTCATCCCATTGCCTTCTCTGACCTTTCTACAGCCCTCTTATAAGAACCCTTGTGATAACATCAGACCTACCAAGATAACCTGGGATAATCTTCCCGTCTCAAGATCCTTAATCACATCTGCAAAGTTCCTTCCATCATTGAAAATAGTACATGGCATGTAGACGTCCCTGGGGTGGACATTGTTCTGCCTATTAATATTTATTCAGTATTCTCTGTTTGATAAGGTGGTGGGGGAGAACAGTATATTTTGGAAATGTTTTCATCCCCCCCGTGGACTTAAAAAGGATTAGATTCATTTATCTGGAAAATTGCCTTTTGGGCATCTGGGAAAATCAGGCTGCAGTGCTCTGGACCTGAAATTAAAAATCTCAAATGGGAAACTTGTCATCATGGAGGTAGTAGTGGGAGAACCTATGCCTGGCTGGGGAGAACCGCAGATCCATCTCCTGTACCTTGTAGGTCCTTAGGTGAGAAGTTCAGCCATGTGAAATGAGGTCACTTTAAGCACTGAGATTGCAAAACTTTGAGTCCAACCCTTTCCTTCTTCCTTAGTTCTTTAAAGATTGAATCATTAGCTTTCTTCAAAATAATCAACAAGTAAAATTTCATTACAGTCCTACACCATCAGGGAGGTTGAAGCTTTATCAAAAATGTTTTTTAAAAGTTGCTTAACCCCATTCTTCTCTCACCACCACCAGCTCCCCAACCCTATTCTGTATCATTTGTGTGCAATGAATCAAAATGAAATCTGTAAAATTTTTTAAAAACGTTGCTTAACCCCATCCTGATTTACTGCAAGTTTCAATAAAAGAATCATACTACTGAGGCTGATCCTTGTGATTAAGGATCTGGGCCAGTCCACAACGTATCCCAAGTGCAAATTCAAGGTGCCTCCCCTGCTTCTTCCATACTCACTGAACCTTGTTTTGCCTCTGAGTCTACTCTTGTGGTCAGCCCTTTAGCTCTCAGAGTGATGATTTTTAAATTAATTAATTAATTAATTAATTTTAATTTGTTTCAATTAGTGCACTATAATTATGCACAAAATTTGGGTTCATTGTGACATATTCATATATGCATATAACATACTTTGGTCCATTTCATTCCCCACTACTTCCCTTTGCTCTCCTCTCCCTACCTTGATCTTCTTCCTCTCCTCTGCTGGTCTTCCTTCTATTTACTTATTTTTAATTGGTGCATTATACTTATACATACAAATGGATTCATTGTAACATTCATACATGCATATAGCACAATTTGGTTGATTTGTCATTTTTAATGACATTTTAATGTTATAGAATAGTGATATATAACTGGAAAACAAAAACAATTACTTGAATTGGAAATGCAATTAACCATGCCTAATCTTTTTTTTTGGCAGAATTAAAGAGTATTTTAGAGACAGTGGTGACTGGGTTTCTCATTTGGTACAAGCAGGTTTTATAATTTATCTGTGTGCCCATTGCATCTTCTACTTGCTTTTGACATTAGCAATTAGTTAATGATATGCTGGGCAGTTTGGTACCATAATGACTATGCAGGATCTCCTGACCAGGATCATATCCACATTCCACATTTGTTGCATTTACATTCTACTTCCAGAAAGGCTAAATTAACTTCATTTCAAAATAATTGAAAATGTTTGAGGAAAACAGCCTACTAAAACAAAACAGAACAAAACAACCACACCTGTCATAAAAGGCAATTTGCAAGGCATGACAATTACCCACTCTGCTGTTTATTTATTTACTTTTTTTGGGGGGGTGGAGGTACAGGGGAGGGGATGTCAATCTCCACTTCAGAGATAATAAATATACAGACGGAAAATTGATTTTCTGGAGTTCTTTTAACATTTCTTTGGAGACATTCTCCAAAACTGAAATAGAAAGCCCAGTGCAGGTCCACTAACTTTTTCTAAGCACCCAACAGCGTTACACTTGATGCTGCATTGACTATGAAAATGATGATGGAGAACGGTGTCCCTGTCCAATGGGCTTATTGTATTGTCGAGGATGAACACTGGCTGGAGGAATTCCTGCTGTTCCCCCTGCCTCTGGAAACATTTTTTTGTCTCACATTTATCATCAATGGAAAACAGACTGTTCTTCACAGTAGCCTGGTGTCCTGAAGGAGTTTGGAATTCAAGATGTTTGTGTAGTGTTCCTGATTTAGTAATGTCTCTATGCCCTCTGACTAGCCCCTGTCCCTTTCATGGCCTCAGTTTCCCCATTTGTATAAGGAGGCCACTCCAGGTCTCAAATAGCCATATTCTGATCAACGAGCAAGACCTCACTGCAGCTGAAGGTTCTGGCTAGGCAGGATCTGCTTAAACACAGAACAGAGGCCTGGAGATGTGGCTCAGTGATTGAGCACTTGCTTGCAGGCCCAGGGACCTGGGTTTATTCCCCAGTACCACAGAACAACAAATAGACAGAACAATTGACAAAAGCAAAGCATCAAGTGGGAGATTTCCAGGAGCAAATGGTCAGGCTTGGGGCAGATGGAGAAGAGGATTATCTGCTCTTGGTACCTGCATCGTGTGGGTCCAGGATGCTGGGTCTGTGCTCCACCAGCCCCTGTCATCTCTGCCCCTCACAATTGCCAGATCCCAGAAACCCTGCTGAAAACCTGTAATTTGTTGTTTGGTGTGGGTTTAAATAATTACCTTCCTCTAGTTCTCTACTAATTTCTTTCCTTATCCAGTACCTGGTCTTTTTTTAATATTCTTGAGACTTTTGGAGATAGGTTCATTTTTCCAGGAAAAAATGAAGGAAAAGAGCTAATACTATTAGGTTCCTACTATGTGCTAAACATTTTACATATATTAACTCACTCTACAAAGTGTGTTGAAATAACTCCTGTTATTCCCACTCTATAGATGAAGACTTAGATTCAGAGAGGTTAAATTAATTGCCCAGCTTAAATCAATTGCCCAGTTTACCAGTCTGATGCAACACCAGTGCTGCCCACACACAGGAGGTTTCCAGTTTATTCTTCTTCTTCTATGTCTTGAATCTCTGGAATTTGGGGTCTTTTCTCTCTATGATTTATAGGCACATTCCAAAGACTTAAGAATTTTGAACATGCACTTGATTGCTGGCTGTTTGCAAATTTCCTGGATGATTTTACCTTGGCACCAATGTGGCCCTTCTCAGAGGGTAGCCCCTGGGTTTTCTCTAACTGCCCAGATTGATGCCAGCATCCTTCCTTTCCACTGGCCTTTTCTCCCTTGAAGCAATTTTAAGTTTTCTTTTTTTGTCTCAAGCTTCAATTTCTCCCCAAACTTTAAGTTCCTCTATAATCCATCCATGCTCCAAGTGGCCAGGACCATCCTTGTTTTGTGTGGAGTCTGCAGACATTTGGGAAATGATGAGATTTGTGGGGTCCCAAGCAACTAAACTGTGACCAATGGGCACAGGAGGGGTCCTGCCTTCATAAAGAGAAACTTTTAGTGCAGTGACAATTAGGAGAGCTCTGAATCATCCACTTGGCTAGTGCTGTGACCTTGGACAAATTTCTTAACCCCTTTGGCTTTGCTTTTTATTTCTATGAAGTGGAAATCATAGTGTTTACCTCTTGAAATTATTGTGAGGGTTAAGTTAGATGATGTGTATAAAGGGCTTAAATGAGATAATGTGCACCCCAGGGCCTGGCCCATGGTAAATGCTTAACTTCGTCACACTTATCTTACTACAGTGGCTGCCTATAGTGGTAACAATTCCACCATTGCATGTCTTTCAGTATATTCTGAATACCCTTTGGTGGGAACACTGCCAAAATAATTCAAGAACCAATTCTAACTCTGAGACCTCAAGAGTTTTTTATTTCAGGGATCAAATCTCAATTATCAGGCCTGCTCTTCAGGCACACACACACACACACACACACACACACACACACACACTCACAGACCACACCACCCATTTAGTTTTCATTATCCCTCTGACCCCCTTACTTTGTTGAGGCTAATGATATTTTTAAACCCACAGTGATTTTATTTCATTTTTGGAGTCAGGTTATTTCAGCATGAGTCTTTTAAATAACAGAGCAAAATTGAAAGCCCTGAAATGCTGAACATCAGAATTAAATCCTGGTAAATGTTGGAAGATTCAAAGGATGGAGAAAGTCAAGTCTTGGGGAAAATTCTAGAAAGATATGAGTTTGACTCAGGTTTCATGGAGGGTCAGCAACTTTTTCAACCTGTTCAGTGAGCTTGGGGTTGGAATTATGTTTGGATGACTCTAGTGCCCCCACTGTCCTACCAGAATACTGGACAGTACATGGTTTACATGGTCCTACCATGAAACAGTGGTGTTCAGACAATATGTATGCCATATGATTCAAGGATGCCTATTTGTGAGGCTTAAGAGTACTTTTTAAACTTAAAACTGCTATAAAGCCTTAGTCTTCTTGTGTTTCAACTCACTGATAGATTTTGATTGATGATATGTGTTTGATGTCATAAAGATGCAGAATAAAAGCATGGAAAAGTCAAAGCATGGTTTGTGTGGAAAGATAAAGCCGACTTTCGAGTTTTATGGTAGGGTGTGCAAGAATGCCTCTGGAGCAAGTGGGACTTGAAAGAGAAAGCATGACTGTTCTAGGTGGAGACTGAGATTGCAGAGAGCTTGGTCTTTGTCTCTGCAGATTCTGCTCTTCTCAAAGGACATTGCAGAGTGTTTTGCACGTAAACACTCCTTAAATATTTGGTAAGTCAAGTGAATGTGATTAAAATGGCAGGTATTACTCCTGTGTTCCTGCTGCTTCTCCTCATTGTTGATGATTTTTTCTGGAGTGGAGTTTCTATTGTAATGGAAGGGGGATCTTTTATACCCCTCTTCAGACTTTCAACCCACCCTTACCCCAGGTGTTGCTGCAGCCAATAGCCACATTCAGGCACAGATTGACAGCACCTCTCTTCAGTTGTCCTGGCCCACCCTCCAGGAATTGTAGATGGCTGCTGGAGTCTGTCTCACACATGTCTGGAAGAATACCTCTCAAATAACCCTTGGCTAGTGTGGATACATGCTCATGAATCAAACCTCCTTCTTCCACATTGCCAGCAGATTCTGAGGGGAATTATGTGCAACTACTTGGAGGGGTCCAAAGGGCCTAACCCTCAGGGGCCCACAGGAGGCTTAGTAAGGCTTAGTAAGCACACTTAGCCTTTTCTCCCCAGGTCCTTACTCTTGTCTCTGGTTCGTTTTCAAAATAGACTACCTGGGGTCCGTCTTTTGCATTACACTTTATTTTGCGGGGAGACTCAGTTACAATATTACCCTTCTACTCTGAAGAACGGGGCCTTCTATCCCACACCAGGCAGTATGTGATTTCTAATGAAGTTCAACCTGATTTTCCTGTCCGGCACCTGAAGCTGATGGGTTTGCAGCTGTGGACTCACCCTTACCGTATTAGGGCTTGGCTACAGGTATGATGTATGGCAGTTCCCAATACTGTGTTCAAACCCAAAGGACAGATTTTACTTGTCTCTTGGCAACACTGAGTGTGACTGGTTTCACCCCAGTTGGCAGAAGCAGTCTTTACCCTGGGGGACCTGGATGTTCTTTCCTGCTTATGAAATGGCTTAGAGAGCACCTGCCTGCTAGGGTCCTAATTCCCCACATCTGCAAGGCCACATTCAAGCAAGGCATGGAGTTTATGTTACCTTCTCTAATGAGTTCTGGAAAGAGCAGGAGATTTTTAACTAAAATGATAGGCCACATGCTTGTTTTCAGTTTTCTCAAAATGATGAGGAAGTTTTTGTTTCTCTCTGGTAATTGAATCTTCGAAAGAGATTTAACAAAGCCTCAGGTACAATTTCTATACAAATGAGATCTGACCATAAAGTTGTTGTTACAGTTTGGATCTTAAATGTTCCCCGAAGGCCACATGCTGAAGGTTTGGTCACCAGTCTGCAGCACTATTGGGAGGTGGTGGGACCTTGAGGAGATGGGGCCTAGTGAGAGCAGCTTAGGTCCCTGAATCCTGCCTTTGAAGGGAATATTGGAATCTCAGACTCCTTCTGTCTCTCTTTGCCTCCTGGCCACCATCAGGTAAACAGGCCTCCTCTGCCATGTGCTCCTTCCATGATGTACTGTGCCCCAACTAAAGAGCCAAGTGACCTTAGACTGAGACTTCAGAAACTATGAGACAAAAAAAACTTTCTTCCTTGTAAGTTTTATTACCTCAAGTATTTTGTCATAGCAATGAAAACTAACCCAAGTGGTCTTGTCACTTCTACATTGTCTTTGATGGTATCTGCTGTCATTCTAGTTTGGATTTACTTCTGATTTTTTTTTCATAATTTAGATATTAGGCATGTTTACAGGTACATATGCCCATGTGCACTTATAAAAGTATCTGGTTCTAGAGTTAGTGTTTTATGTGGGAATCAGGACAACAGTGATGTGCCCCTATCAAAATTTGAAGGTAAAGCTATCCGTGGGATGCAACCCTTATTTTAAATGTTTTATTTTGATATAATTTCAGATTTATAGAAAGTTGCAAGAATGCAAACACACACAAATCCCATGCATCCTTCAAAAAATTTCCTAGGTTTTAACATTTTACAACATTTACTTCATCACTTTTTCTCTCTCACACACACATTTTATGTACGTATACATTTTAGATAAATGTTTTATATGTAAAACATACAATATATATAATATCTAAAATTATGTTATATATGTATTTAAATGTGCATATTTATATATTTAACAGAGACAACTTTTTTTTTTTTTTTTTTTTTTTTTTTTTGCGGTGCTGGGGATTGAACCCAGGTCCTTGTGATTGCAAGGCAGGCACTCTACCAACTGAGCTGTATCCCCAGGCCCCAAGGACAACTTTTTGAGTAACAGTGACTGAAATCAGGACTGAAACACTGTTATAATACTATTTGCTACTCCTATCAACTATGTTCAAATTTTGCTGATTGTCCCAGTAATGCCTTTTGTGACAAAAGAAAATCCCATAACATGTATTGCATTCTACTGTCACATCTGTTTGGTCTCCTTTATATTTTAGAACAATTCCTCAGTCTTTCCTTGTCTTCCGCAACCTTGACTTTTTTGAGAGGTGCAGATCAGTTATCTTGCTGATGTCCTCCCATTTGAATTTGTCAGTTTTTCCCTCATGATTAGATTCAGAGTCTGCAGTTTGGGGAAGAAGATCACCGAAGTGACGCTGTGTTCTCAGTGCTTCCTATTAGGACACACATTAAGTCATGCTGTCCTATTACTAGGGATGTTAACTTGCACAGTTTCATGAAGGTGGTGTCTGCCAGGCTTTTCTATTACTAAGTCATAATTAATAAGTATCATGTGTGGGGAAAAACCTTTGAAATTCTGTAAGTATCTTATTACTCACCAAACTTTCACCCACGAGTTTCAGCATCCATTGATGATTCTTGCATGATTCAATTATCACCATGAAGTTTGCCAAAATGGTGATTTTTCTATAACAAAATTCTTAAGAGTTCATTCTTTTGAATGAACTTAAGAATAATTTTATTAAATATTTACCCACAAAAAACTTGGTGGGTGTATTAGTCAGCTTTGGGCTGCCATAACAAGTTAACATAGATTTGACAACAGAAATTGATTTTCTCCCAGTTTTGGACCCTGAGTGTTCAAAGTTGGGGTGCCATTGTCTATAGTTCTGTTGAGGACCTCTCTTGACTGGTAGATGGGCTGCTTCTCCCTGTGTGCTTATGTGATGGTTCTGGAAGTGGGGGGATTGAGAGACAATGGAAGAGAGAGAGAGGAAGAGAATGTTTTCCTCTTCATTATAAAGCAGAAGCCCTATTGAATTAGGGTTCCCACCCCCATGAACTCCTTTAACCTTACTTACGTCCTAAAAGCAATATTCCCAAATATAGTCACACTGAAGGTTTGGGCCTCAACATACAGTTGGGGTAGCGGGGTACAATCACTCTATTGTATTGGTGCCTTCTTTATAAATTAATTTGAGGAAATGAAATCTTCATGATATAGGAAGTTCACCTCTGGTAACATGGTACATGTCTCAAGTTTTTTTAATCTGTCTTTAAGTTATTTAATAAAAATCTCTGCTTTCCTTCATTTCTGCACAGCATATGTTCTGTTAGGTATATTTCTAGTCATTTTAGATTTTTTTCTTGCCATTCCAAAGGAAATCTATTTTTCATTAGGCTTTCTAATTGAAAAATCTCCAGGATACAGAAAAAAACCTTTCATGTACTGTTTATTTTATATTTGCTAATTTCCATTTGGTTATCCTGAATTTCCAAGGGGGAATTTCTTTTTATTTTTTAATGGTAATACAGTCAGTTTCTTCTCATATTTATAAATTCAGTCTCCTTTCCCCATGTTATTTATTTACTGGAGCTTTCTGAATGGTACTGAATAGCTGTAATAATCATGCTAGATGGTTCTGATGCTAATGATAAATCCTCTGGAGTTTTGCCATAAGTGAGCCCAGAGGAGGGAAGCTCAGAGGCATGGTGCCTGAGAGATGGACTCTGGAGCCAAACTACCTGCATCCTGATCCCGGTTCCTCTACTTTTTAGCTCTGTGAATTTCGACAATTGACTTAACTTCTCTATTCTGGGCTCCATTACTTATGAAGTGGGAATGGTAACAATATGTTTCTCATGGACTTGGAAAAGTAAACGCACATGCATATGCAACCCGTGAGTGAAAACTACTGTAAGTGCTTCCTCTAGTTGCAAATGTGATGTTGTTGAGTAGCTTAAAAATTTTTATCATTTTACAAAACACCACATTTTCTTAGTTGACTTCATTAACAGGATTGGAGGTTTAATATTATCAAATGTCCTTTATTTTTCCCCTTATGACTTGATGAATTCTAGAAAGAGTTTTCTTAATTTTGAATCATTTTTAAATGTAATAGAATGAAGACTCCCTTAGCATGATGTGAAAGTCTATCTAAAAAGTCATTTTACTATGAAAAATTTCAAAAATAAACAAATGTCAAGGAAAGGGCATAATGAAGCCTTATATGTAGCTTAAACAGTTAATAACATTTTGCCAGTTTGTGGCAAATTTTGTGTTATTATTTTATATGCTTCTGGATTATGTTTGTTAACATATTTTCCTGGATTATATATACTAATCCATGTTTTTATTTTTTATTAGTGTAATGTAAAATATATTAATGTAATATATTTACATCCATATTCGTTGAGTGAAATTGACCTGATTTTCCTGTGTATGTATGATATATTGAGTTGGATTGCTTTTGCTTTTAAAATCGATCATATTCATATTGCAGAATTATGTTTTTATAGAATCACTTTATACAGAGATCTCCTTAGATTAAAAAAAAATTCTACCTGTCCTGGATTCAGCCTGTCCATGTGGCTAGTATATTGAAAGCTTGAAGTCTTAAAAAAGGAAAACACAGAAAAAGACAAAAAATACAAAAGTTACTGTTGAATTGGGGTCAAAGGAGAGTTTTGAAAGAACACATAAAGAGTCAAGCTTCCAAAAGCTTGTCCACTTGGGTCCTCCCCCTCTCTGTCTGCTTCCCAGCAGTCATGAAAAGAGCATTCTTCCTCCAACATGCCCTTCCATCCTGATGTGCTGCCTCACCTGGGGCCCTGGGCAAAGGAATCAGCCCACCATGCACTGAACCTCTGAAACTGTGACACAAAATACACTTTTCCTCTTCTAAGTTGTCATCGTCAGGAATTTTGATCACAACAATGAAAAGCTGACTAACACACAATGAATATTTTACCCAATATATTTGGAACAGGGAACACTCAAACGTTCATTCTTAAATAGATTGTATTGCATTGAAGGTATTATGCCTTTTGCATTCCAAGGGTAGTTTTTGTTTGTTTTTGCTGTGCTGGGGATCAAATCCAGGGCCTTGATCGTGCCAGGCAAGCACTCTACCACTGAGCTACATCCCCAGCTCACCTCTGTTTTTAAATACTACCTGAGGTATGGCATTTTTTTCATGTGGTAAATAAACTAAATAGCAAAGATGGCATTTTAAAAGTCAATTCTAGCACATATCTAGTAATTTGTGTCCACATTTAGAGACCTGTGCACAGGTGGCCAAAGAATGGAATTTACATGAATTGTGCACTTTTCCAAGTACTGTGCTAAGCCCTCTCGATGCCCTATCCTATTAATTCTCAAAGATGCCTTGGAGATTGATTGCCCTGTTGCAATTTTACCCTCCAGAAAACTGGAGGTCAGTTTCTGGTGCAGCTTACAATCCCAAACTAGTTAGGTGACATTCATGCCTAGGTTTGTCAGTTTCTGAAACCTGTCAGTCCACTCTTCAATGCTGTTTTAGAGAGTATGTTTGGCTGTTCCTGATACATGTTCCCTATGCCCTGTGCTAGGCTTGTATGGTTTGAAGTTTGCTTGGTTACTGAGATTATTATAACGGCAAGTCAGTTTTCTCTAATCATTATTTCTCTTTTAAGCAATTTTCAAATCTTACTTATTTTCATTTGCTGGTCACTCCTGTTTATCGGTTCACTGAATGAGAAGTCATGATTTTGCCCAACACAGTCCTAGGAGGAAACACTTTTTTATCATGGGCTCTACTTTTAGCCTCTGCCATAGATTCATTTGCAAATTCATCAATAAACAGAACTGAAGTAATATTAACTTTAGGAGAAAGGGTTTTAAATAATGTTATGTGACTTCATATACACTGAGGAACCTTTCATGATGGAAATGGCCTTGTATCTATTTAGTGCATTATAATTTGTGAATCTCAGTTATCCATGTATTCCTTAATTAAAGTGACCTCTGCTGAGATCCTAAGATGTGCTGGGTGAGGTGCAAAGTGATGGGTCTTGGGGAATCAAAAACCCATAAGATATGGTCACAGCCCCTGAGAGCTCATTGTCTGGTAGCAGGATGTCATACCTTGAGATAGATCACTATATAATGTAGGAAATGCTATAGCAAAGATGTAAATAAAGTGAGAGGAGCCATAATTCAATGCCAGGAAGCAGTGAAGTGAGGTTGATAGGCTTTTGAGCTTAAAATTCCATGATCCAAAGATACTATTCACAGCCGGATTTATGGTTCATGAGTAGAAGCGAAAGGAAGACATTGTCAGATTTGCAAGCTCTTAGAAAATATATTGCCCCATATTCCTCCCCCAAACTTTACCTGAAGTTATACACCAGGCAGCAGTGATATAAATCAAAATAGGAACTTGAGCATGGAGAGTTCATGGTGCAAAGGAATGGAGGAAAGCCCTAAGATATTTAAAAAATGAGTGAAATCCAAATAATTGTTGTAAGCATGGTTGCAAAAGATAATATAATGTTGTGAGTAACTTTTCAAAGATAAGATTCATAACATATTCAAAATATTTGTCATTAAGAAGCTGGGTGAGTGCTGGTTGTAGCTCAGTGGTAGAGCACTTGCCTAGCACGCGTGAGGCACTGGGTTCTATCCTCAGCACCACATTAAAAAATAAATAAATAAAGGCATTGTATCCATGTACAACTAAAAAAAAAATTTAAAAAGCAGCTGGGTGAAAGGAAATGGGTGTATCTCCATTACAATATTTAGAATTAGGAGAGGTTGGGTGAGAAAATACAGAAGTTATTATATATACTAATCTTCACCTTTCATGGTCATAATCAATATATATTACATTAATGTAAGTATATTGAAAGAAAATTAACATACAGGCACTCAATTTTAAAAATTATTTTTGAATTCCAAAATGAAGAAATATCAGTGAAAAATATGGCTAAGGAAACAATTAGCCAGTATGAAAATAAGAAAATATCTATATAATATATATAGATATTACATATCTATATATATTAATAGATAATAATATATCTAAATATATGTATAATATATATAGATAGTAAAAAACTATCTACATCAGTTAAGAAACTAAATGTAATTGAGTTGATTGTTCCTATTAAAATATAAAGTGTTCTTAAATTAATCAAAACATGGAATTTAACTACACTGTTTCTAAGTGACCCACCTAAGACAAAGAACTTCAAAATTCAAAAATAAAACGAATAAGAACTTAATAGAAAAATAAATCAGAGAGTGAATTATAATTAGCAAATTGAATATATTGAAATAATCATATAACCATTTCCAAGTAGAGTTGATTCAGAAATGCTAGGATGGTTCAACATGAGGACATCTACCCATAAAATTAGTTGTGATAGGGTACTTAGAAAAGAAAAAAAGTCTAGGGTCATCTCAATATCCTAAAATGAAATCGATATTGTTAGATAAAATTCCTCACAAGATACTTTTCATTAAGTAGGAAATAAAAAAGTAACTTCTCTATTGTACTTAACATTGAAACACTCGAAAATTCCCATCAAAATAAAATAAAAAGTGGAGAAAGCACAGATTTAGGAGTTAAACACACAAGGGCCCAATTCTCAATTCTTTTTTTTTTTCCATCTGAACAATGATACAACAATAATAGTCATAATAGTGAGATAATAACTATCATAATGGAAGCACACTTGTTAAAAATTAACTAGTATTTTACTAGTATTTAATCTTATAAAATAATCCTCAGGTGTAGATATGTTGCTATTTCCATTTTGAAGACAGAAGACTGTGTTAGTCAATTTTCTATTGCTATAAAAAATGCTTGAGATAAATCAACCTAAAAAGAAAACACATTTATTTTGGCTCGTAGTTTTAGAGTTTTTAGTCCATGATCAATTGGCCCCATTGCTTTAGGCCTTCAGTGAGACAGCACATCATGGCAGAAATGTGCTGCAGAGCCAAACTCCTCATTTCATGTCTGGGAATTAAGAACGGAAAAAGGGAGGACTGGAGTCCCACAGTGTCCCCTGTGGGTATGCTCACCATGACACACAGGCTTCCCACGTGGCTTCACCCCTTAAAGGTCCCACTACTTCCCAGTAGCATCATTCTGGAGACAAAGACTTGAACACATGGGACTTTAGGGACACTCAAGCAAGATCTGAGAATGTGAAAAACTTCTCCTACCTCTTTGGGTTATTATGAAAGATAAATAACAAGGATAGTATGTGCAGAGTTTAGCGCATACTACCTACAGTCACGTTTCTTAACTATACTACAAAAATATTGCTCTCAACAGTTTTTCAATACTGTTATGAATTATTTTCCAGTGTAGTACAAATGTAGAAGAAAACAGAGATATTGAAAAGGCAGAGGCAAAACAATTATTTGTAGATGACAATTCTTTTTCACCTACTGGGAAGACTCAAGCAAATAAACTGAAAATGTATTTGAGATAAAAGTGTTAGTTTCAAAATAAAAATACAACAATCAATAACTTTTCTTGCACTGAAAAACATCTCAGAATATATAAAGAAAAAATACTCATTCAAAGCATCAATAATAAAAAATATACCTCGGAATAAAGTTAACAAAAAAAGTCACTCTTATTTGAAGTAAACTAGAATACTTTAATGATGAACATAAAATAAATTAACATTAATTGTAAGGAATATTTGATGAATATTTGGGAAAACTTCACTGTTAAATATGTCGATGTCCCCCAGATTATTTTTTAAGTAAACCAAATTACAGTGGAAACCTCAAAGGAAAGGTTTTAGAATACCAGCAAACAATTATCAAGTTCATCTGATGAAACAAACTGTAAAGAAGATGAAAAATATTATAAAAAAGGGTAATGATAGAGGGAGCCTTCTCTACCAGCTATTAACATGTATTTTAAAGTGACAATATTTTCATACTGTGTCCATCAGAAGAGTGTGCAAAGAAATGAAAGAGAATAAAAAGATCCAGAAATAGATTTAAGCGTGGACAAGAGATCTTACTACATGATGGAGGTGATTAACTCAAGTCTTGGTGAAGTCTGGACTGTACTATAGAGACTATTGAAACAAAAGACTTACCAAATAAAAAAAAATAAAAGAGTGAAAACATGGGTATGCATGTGTCACTATAGCATGATGACTTTGATTCATGGAAGAGCCAATGTTGCTGCTGGAAACCAATTACCACCTGCTTCGGAATACTTTCTTATGCAGAGGAGGCCACTCTTTTCCTGCTAAGCCTTTAATTGATGGGAAGAGGCTCACCTACATGATGGAGGGCAATCTGCTTTACTTTAAGTCCTCTGATTTAAATATTCATCTCATCCAAACACACCCTCCTAGAAACATCCAGTGTAATATTTGATCACATATCTGGGTACCATGGCCCAGTCAAACTGGCACATAAAGTTAATCATCACATGTGTATCTTAGACATTTTATACCTGAATATAAGAGAAGAAAATGTAAGTGGCCATTTCATCTTGGAGTGGAGAATGCCTTGTTATCCACAATGTCAAAGTAGATAGATACTCTCAGAACAGGTTTTTCTTGTCATTGACATTTTAGCAAGGCAATCATTGTGTGGGAGCATCCTGATTATTGAAGGACAGGTGACATACTGACCCTTGCCAATCAAGTGCCAGCATCACCCTCCCTTCTCTTCCCAGTAATTGTGAGTTCAAAAGGCTCCATCCAGTCCTGAACATCTCCTACGGGTGGCCTCCAGTCGAGAATGGTAGTATTAGCAGAGAAATGTAAAAGAAAGTTTAATAGTGACTTCAACATCTCTGGCACCTCTCCCATTGAGAGGTGGGAATAATGGACTTGGTGCTTAAGTCTTGGTGGGCTTGTGACTGCTTGGTCCAGTAGTGCGTACAAATGTTATACTAGGTGACTTCTGAGACTGTCACAAATGACCTTAAAGCTCCTGCTATATCCTTTGCAGTATTTGTTCTTGGAGCTTTGAGTCACCATATAAGTAATCTGACTACCTGATCTGACTACCCAGCCACATGGAGAGCCTGGGCACCTGCGGTTGAGTCGTTTTGTCTCAGCCCAGATGCTTCACACCTGAGTGAAGGCCAGTCATGTGAGCCACCTTCAGTTGTTTGAGACTTGCTACCCGAGACCCTGGACATAGTGGCAGAGAGCAGAGACAGCTGAGATTGCCTGTCTGGATTCCAGAACCATAGAATGTGTGGTCTTAGTAAAATGTCACTATTTTGGAATGGTTTGTTATGAAGCAACAGAAATCCAGAACACTGGCTATATAAAATTACTCTTTAAATCTCCCAAACTTCTGTATATTAAGAAAAAAACACCATGGTGACAATCATTGTCATGGTGACTATCATTGTCAATGGTGTTATGGTGGCTATCGTTGTCAATGGTGTCATGGTGGCTATCGTTGTCAATGACAAAATGTGAAAAATACTTGTATCATTTCTGATAAAATATCTCTAAAATAAAAGGATGAGCATTAAAAACTATCCACATACTTTTAATTAATGACGAAATTAAAATGGCCAAAAACATAAAAAAGAGAGAAAAAGCATTCAGAATTTGTTTGTCTAATAAACTGAGAACCAGGGAAAGGGGGACAAAAAAATACGAGAACCACACCTGAGGTATAAACACCTCACCTGTGGTCACACAGACACTCCAGGGCAGAGCCAGTGCTGGGCCTTCAGCCTTCTGATTCCCCATCCAGGGCTGGAAGGTCATGGACCATGGGAATCATGAGGATTAATTTTAGGTGTCAACTTTGCCAGACTAAAGAACACATAGAGAGCTGGTAAAGCTTTGTTTTTGGGTGTGCCTGTGAGGGTTTTCAGAGAGAAGATGCGTGTTAAGTCTTGATGGAGGAGGTGGGAGATCCATTTGCAGTGTGGGTGGGCACCATCCACTTGGCCAGGGGCAGAAAGAATGAAAACAGGGGAAAGGCAAGTTGATGTCTCTCTTCTGGAGCTGGGATAAACTCTTCTCCTGCTCTCAAACATCAGAATTCCATACTTTCTCTACTTTGGATTCCAGGACTTACATCAGTATTCCCCTGAGTTCTCAAGCCTTCAGACTTGGATAGCACTATACACTGACCTCCTAGACCCCAGCCCACAGACAGCCTGTTGTAGGACTTTTCATTCTCCATAATCATGTGAACCAATCCCCCTAAAAACCCCTTCTCATGTATATATGTAAGTATATATCTACATGTACTTCACACTGGTTGTATCTCTCTGGAGAGCACTAATACAGAAACATATATATGTAGTTGATACATACCTCATTAAACCTTAAGGCTTAAATATGTGTAATAGTAAAAGGAGGCATTTTCTGAATATCAGCAGGTATTCCACGGGCTTCATTGGTATCTTATTCAACACTCAAAAACTTTCTATTATTATCTGCATTTTTACAGTGGAGGTAACTGAGGGAGTGGGAGAAGAGGATTCCCGTTTAATGGCACACAGCTAAAAAGTCCTACAGTTGGCTTCCAGCCCAAGCATCTAATCTTGGAGCCAGTGCTAATGCCCACTGCCCTTTCCTGTCTCCTCTGCTCACATGCTCTGTCTAAATCATGGTGCCTCCACTTCAGTTAGAGAAGCATATATGTACTTGTGCATACAATTGGTGATAGTTACACATTGCAATGAGCTTTGGAGTCCACACACACTTCATTTTGCTCAATGCTGTCCTGTGAAGGGGAGGTCAGATCATCCCATGCTCAGGTGTGGAATCATGAAGCATTGAGTGATAACTCCAGTCACAGTGCAGATGGCCACTGGGCAGAGAGGGCAGGACTTCCAGACCTCAGCCAAAGAACTTCCTGCTGGGAGGTGTCTCTGCTACGTTTTAGACATGATAAATCAAACAGAAAGAGCTATGAAAAGTTGAGCAATGTGAGGAATGGTGGTCATCATAACTATTATCGCACCAAAAATAACTACAGAGAATGGTGATAACAAGAGTGATTTTGTTCTTTCGGTTCTGGTCTGTCCTTCTTCTTGCTTGAACAAATCACATGGAAGACATGAAGGTCGTTATGTTTTGGACCTAAGTGTCTCCCAAAGGCGTATGTCTTAAAGGTGTGGTACTATTAGGAGGTGTGAAACCTTTAGGAAGTTGGGGTCTAGTGGGAGGAAGATAGGTCATTGGGGGTGTGCCCTTAAAAAGAATATTGGGACTTTGGCCCTTTCCTGTCTCTTTTCTATGCTTCTGGGTTGTCATGAGGTGAGCAGCTTGGCTCTGCCATGTGCTTCCTGCCATGATGTTCTGCCTTGAAATAGGCTTTAAGCATCCAATCCAATTGGCCATGAATTGAAAGCACTGAAACAGAAAAATAAATATTTTCTCCTTGTAATTGATGATCTCAGGTGTTTTGTCACAGCAACATAAAGCTAACTAACACAGAGGATCTGTGAGAAACTAGTATTTTCTCAGAAAATGTACTTCAAAGTCCTCTGACTGCTCAGGAGCCTTCTGGGTGAAGGTTGAGGAACAAGGAACAGGTGATTTTTGAGTACCCTCCTGAAAGATGGGGAAGCCCCTTCTTCTGGCTGATTCTGATAGGCACTCATGATATGTTTTGATAGTTTCCAAAGGCTAGGACCACTTATCTGATCCTGAAAACAATGACAGTTGTCAGACCATTTTGGACTGTAGAAGTTGGTCTGGCTCTCAGAATACACACGTTTGACAAGCCACTTTGGTGGGCACTTAGGGTAAGCAGGAATTATTCCTGCATGTATGGGGCAGAGGGAACAAATGTTCAAATCATATCTAGAGATGCCTTATATTGCTGCACCACCATGAATTTTTTGTTGTTTGTTGGTGCTGAAGATCAAACCCAGGACCTCATACACAGTCTACCACTGAGCTACAGCCTCAGCCCTTCACCATGAATTTGAATTTGGGCCCTGACTCTGAATGTGGGACTGCTCTTCTTATAGAAACACTGATTTAGGTCTAGTCTCTGTAGTTATTTACTTCTTATATCAGTAAGCAAGAGACAAGATATTCCTTAAGAAGGATGGAGTAACATGTCATGGAAATATCACAACCAACTTCCCTGTCAGTATATCTAGCTCTGTTCTTTACACCAAGGTAACTGAAACACATTTTAACCTTCAGCTCCAGACTTTGGTAAAAAGCACAGGTAACAAAAGCAGAATGAGGAGCCTATTGACAGGGAAACATCAATTCTGCATGCTGCTCACAACTCAGGCAACTGGAGAGGAAGTCAAGGAAGATCAGGAAAGCAACTCTCTCTTGGTTTTGCTGTCACTAGTGAGAAGCTTTATCATGTGCCCTGATAAAAATAGGCAGGAAGGGACAAGTGGGAAATTAAACCAAGGCAAATTGTTGGTGTCTTGACACCAAATACATCTTTTGGTCTCTTTTGGCAGTTATTAGCAACCATAAATCTTCCCATGAGCCTATTAGGTGGCACAGAAAGGACGAAAGGAGTTTATCTGTTCAAAAGTCTTACAGGGCGCATGGAGACTTGGTCCTAATAGTTCCTATTGACCTTTTATATCTAGTCAAGTCAGCCCTATTCAAATTCTTAAAAAGCTAAGAATCATTTCTTTTTCATGTCTCTAATCTCATTTCGTTCTTTCCAGTAAGATGGTCTATTCTTTACTCATTTATTTCTAACTTTTGATACACATGACCATATTAAATGGTCTGTTTCATTCTCCCAAAGACTTTGATCCTATTGGGTCTACCTAATTAATGTGGTGCTGCACTTCACATCAACAGGTTCTGCAGGATCATGGTCAGGTTGTGAGCTAGAGCCAGGACACCAGACTTCTTCATTAATTAGGTCACCTTGGACTGGTAACTTCTCTGTTCTGGGCCTCTATCTGAATCTGTGAAATGGGTTGCACATGTTTTCCCAGAGTCCTGATTTTCACAGAGGTCCCTTTGCATGGGAGGAGGTGTATGGGAGGGAGGCAAGGGCAAATATTCCACTCAACAGCTCTCTATTCTATGCCCTCCCCTTTCCCTCCATCCCTGTGTACTTCATCAGAGTAGCCCAGGTCTTACCTGCATTGAGATGTTGCCATCACCCAATATTCATCCATGGCCTTTTCTGCCCTATGAGACAGTTGAAATGACGTTATATTCTTCCGGTTTACATTCAGTGGAATTCCAGATCTTTCTCTTGATTTATGTGCAAACTAGGGGAGGCCAGCATTCCTGTGGTCTCCTATAGTTCTAGGGGTGTGGTATGGGCTCCTCTGCACAGTAAGTTGGCCCTGATGTGAAACAGCTCCTTTGGTTTCTACAACAGCCAAATTCCCATATACCAGGTATCCTTGGAGTTAATAGAATTTGCTGAGTGGATGGTTCTGGGGAGTGGCTGCATTCTGCCACTGTCCTTTTTTTTTTTTTTTTTATTTTCATTTATTCATTGAAAACAAATGGAGTACAGCTATTGTTTCACTGGTTGTAC
>JAJEJO010002111.1:195139-319533 GCA_020662805.1 Glaucomys volans | reverse complement strand
TCTCCCTCCCTCTCTCCTTCCTTCCTCCCTCCCTCCCTCCCTCCCTTCTTCCTTCCTTTCTTCTTTCTTTCTTTCTTTCTTTCTTTCTTTCTTTCTTTCTTTCTTTCTTTCTTTCTTTTTCTTTCTTTCTTTTTTTCTTTCTTTCTTTCCTCTTATTTTCTACCAGTGATTGAACCCAAGGGCACTAACCACTGAGTACCAGTCCCAGCATTTTATTTTATTTTTATTTTTATTTTGAGACAGGGTCTTGCTAGGTTGCTTACAGCCTGGTTAAGTTGCTGAAGCTGGCTTTGAACCTGTGATCCTCCTGTCTCAGCTGAGCCCCTGGGATTACAGGCATGTGCCACCATGCCCTGCTAAATTGGCACTTTCATCCAATTAAAATATTTGATGGTACTCACATCTTTTTAACTGTAAAATGTTTCAAACACATGAAACTATGAATTAGTCGGTTTCAAAATGCAGATTGCATTTGTAAAGAAAGAGAGTAAAGTAGAATAGAAAATATCAAAATGCATCAATTTAGTAAGTGTGCATATTTTTTCATGAAACATTTGTTTCAGTTCTCTCCCTTCTCTCAGAGTGTGTGAGATTGCTTATAGTGGATCCCATCATAAAGTTCAACAATCACAGCATGGACAATATTTGAACACCTAAGTATTCCAAATCCAAGTCTTTATCATTCAGTTCTGCTCAGTCCTACACCATCCAGTTTCCCAACAAGCTGTATCACCTCAGGTTTTTACTTTCTTTTCTTTTGCTTTTAAACTAAAGATTACTTTTGTTTTTAAATTTCAACATCACTGATCTCTGCATGTCCTTGATTCTGTTCCTCCTCCCAGACTTCACTTCTCAGTTTGGTGTCTACCAATGGTGTCTATGAATGTTTTTATTCTGTTACTACATATTCAGCATATGCAATTGTTTTGTGCATCTGATGCTGTTACTCATATTAAATAGTTCCAAAGAACATTATTCCAAACTTTTGATTTTCTTTCAACATTCTAATTTGAGATTTTCCTTAATGTGTTACCCTATCCAGTTATTTTTACTGCTGTATAAATATACTGAATGTTATTTACTCATTTTTTTCTCAAGGGACATTCTGTTTACTATTATGAAATATACGTGACAAAAATATTATTTAAAAATATAATAAAACTATTGTCAGAAAAGATGACTTGATTAAAGGGACAGCCATGCCATATCTATGTTTACAATGCCAATTGTTCCAAATTAATAAAATTAGATCTCTATCTCATGCCTTTAAAAACAATGATAAACAGGGTGCTCGTGGCACATGCCTATGATCCTGGCTACTTGGGAGGCAAGGTAGGGATATTGCGAGTTCCAGGTTAACCTTCGAAACTTATCAAGACCCTGTCTCAAAATGAAAAATTAAAAAGGACTCGATGTAAATCAGTGGTAGAGCATCCCTGAGTTCAATCCCCAGTACTGCAAGAAAACATATTCTAGGATGAATTAAAGACATATGAATGGAAAACAAAATGTTAAAAATAAAATGCAGAAAATATGCTTATGATACTGGAGTTAGAATTTTTAAAATAAGCTAAAGGAAAGCACAAACAACAAAGGAAAAGATTGAAACTTCCTACTGCATTAAGATTTAATACCTCTGTTTATTGAAAGACACTAAATCAAAGTTAAGATACCATTCATAGTTTTGGAAAAGATATTTGCAATATACAAAATCTACAAAGAATGGTAGTATTTAAAATATAAAAACCATCAGATTCAAAGGCTTTCTTTTCTGTCTGCCCTAAGGCCTGCACTTAAGCACAGATTTCAATGTGCTATTCTCTGGACTGAAAATTCTTAACTTCCAGAAATCAAGTGACATTAACAAATATAAATAACTTCCATGATTTAGTAAATCATTCCCCTAAATTTTAGTTCCCTGTCTTTGGCTTCCTGTATAAACACGGTTCACAAATGGAGGCAACTTTGCTCCCAGGTGTTGAAACAATGTCTGAAAATATTTTGGATTGTCACAACTGGGGCTCCTATCTGGTGGATGTCATCAGGGATGCTGCTAAACATCCTGCAATACACAGGACACTCTTCACAATGATCATCCACTCCAAAACAGCAACTGTGCTAAATTGAGCAAGACAACTATACTTTATCCTCATAAGCATGTTTTCTTTTTCCATTACATAGAATGAATAAAATTATACCCATATCATAAAAGGTGGAGGAGAAGCATGGACATAGTGATTTTCTTAAGAGAGAGAAGAGAGTCTTCCATGGAACCTTACTGGATCAGGGATGGCTGAAACCTCTGGTTTTGCCTTTCCCAGTTCTGAAAGTAGCTTTTCTAGGAGTGAGAGCTTTGTTAACCCAAATACAGGCAGCTGGAAAAGCGATAAAAGTGGTTAACATTAGTGACCTGCTTCCCCAACTCACCCCAAATTGTATAGTCGTAGGATGGAACTTTCTTTTTTTCTATTCTGTATTGTCATTCAATGCACTAGGCTATTGGGAGAGAGAGGTTTACTAATTCCAGGGAAATCCTCAGGATTTTCCTTTTGTACCTGGAATGGCACTCTCATAGTAAAATGGAGAATAACTGTATTCAAGACAAGAGTGTTAGGAGGTAGGTATTCTTGGCATGGGATGGCCTCTGAGCCTGGGACGCATTTAAAAACAAAAGTCAATTTTCAACAAAAGGCCTTGCAGCATTATGAGCCGACAGAAAGCAAAGGTCCTGATTCTAATGCTATGATATGGGGAAGATTAATAGAAATGGATACAATTGTCACTGAGGGTTGGCACAGCCATGATCCCAACTACATCCTAAGAGCAAGGAAGCGGAAGTGACTGATGTGAAGAGGGCTGTGGATTTGGTCAATACTTGTGATCTAATTGGAAGTGCCAGTGCGAGTGGACAGGTAGGGATGCAACCAGTCTGAATTGTGTGCCCACAGGAAGCCAGTCCTAGGGAGAGCCACTCCAGGTCGGAAGAAATGGTTTCTCTCAAAATCAGATGAAAAGACCAAAGTTCAATCTCAAAAACTCAACTTACCATGATTCAGTTCATCAAGTGACCAACTTAAACTTATTCTATTTTTCCAATTGTAGTTTTATGGTTTAAAAATTTTAATGTGACTGTATTCATAGCTTTGCCAGAAATGTTCATTTTTGGTTACTGATTACATAAGATTTTCTAATTATGAACTAATCTAAAATTGTTCTGCCACCTGAGAGACTGTCAAGAAAATCTGGAAGACTGGACAAAGACCAATCACTCTAAAATATTTTCCATATAAAATACTATTTTTCTGTAACTCCACCTTCTGTTGTATTTCAAATGTGATAAGGCCTTTGCTAATTCTGATTTCTTTCTGATGTTTTTCAATGTATTTTTCTGCATGGAGCTTTCTCCCATTTAAATATTCTTTTGTTAATCCCTTGTATCAGACTTGCATGTATTTCTATCAATTAAGTTTTTAAAGATAAACTAAATAAAAATGCTAAAGAAATCAAAATTAACTGAAAACACATTGCTAAAAAGTTGAAATTTTCATTTCCAATAAGGAACAATTTGGTTGTGGTTGTTAGTAGTTTGCAGAGAAATTAGAGATGAAATATTAAAACCACTCAAATCAGGGCAAAAGGAATGAAAATTCTCAAGGAAAATATAGTATTGGATTGTATGCTTGTGCCTCAAATTTCATGTTTATTTACCATAAGTATGAAATTATGAAAGAAGGATAAAAATCCAAAAAATGTGAAAAGATTTGTAAAATAATAAACAAAAGACCTTAAAAGAGATTTCCAAACTGATTCTAAAATAAAATCATCATTAACTGGAAAGAATATTGAAATTTTGGCTTCATATAATGAAGTATTCTGTATTTAGAAAATCATATTACATAATCAGTAATAAAGACAGAATATTTTTAAAGCCCTTAAGCAGTCATTGCTAAAATGGGGCAGGGGATATAGCTCAGTTGGTAGAGTGCCTGCCTCGCAAGCACAAGGCCCTGGGTTCAATCCCCATCGCTGCAAAAAAAGAAAAGAAAAGAAAAGAAAATCATTGCTAAAGTGGTAAAGGGCATTTTTGATGAATAAAGGAGGTGGTAAATTTAGCAAATCATTGGGTCGACTCTCTTCACCTGATGGGAGAATCTGTGGGTTGTGTCTCAATGTGCTGGTTTTTGGTGAGTTGACTTTGCACACAGAAAGTGGATGTTTGTGGTTGTGGGACAGAAAATGGAAGGTGTGTCCTAGTGACCTTGAATTACTCTTTGCAGTAGGAAAATGTTACCACCTACTGTGAGCAAGGCAGGTAGGTTGGTCCAGGGCCCAGGAAGCTGGGAAAGGTCTGAAGGAATGCTGTGATCTGTGGGTCAAGTAACCAGCCAGGGACACATGGTGACATGGCTTAGTAGTGCCAAGGGTTCAGGTAAGATCTCGGAACACTGGACTGTAAGATAAGGTGCTCATCAACTGCTCTCCTGGCCCACCACTCACTTCCTTCAGGTTTTGCCCAGTTCCACCCCTGAGCACCCTGTATAAAATGACACCCCTCCCCTCTTCCCACCTTGGTTTTTTCATAGCACTAATCCCATTGACTTGTTTGTGTGCTTGTCTTTCTCACCAGAAGGTAAGCTCCATGAAACCAGGACTGTCTCCTCTGTATTCCCAGTTGTAGAAAAGTACCAGCTACTGAGAATGTACTCATCAATTAGTTTTTGAGTGAATTAACAAACAAATGAGTAAATTATATAAAAGGAGCTCTGTGATAAATCCCTGGCCTCTCTTTCCCCTACTCCTGTTTTCTTCTACTGGGTTTGGTTCTCTAGCCATTCTGAAATACCCCATAATTGCTCCCTGAATAAAACTTGCTATTTCCTACCTGCTCTGCACTTTTTTAAAAATATATTTTTATAATTGTCAATGGACCTTTATTTTATTTATTTTTATGTGGCACTGAGAATCAAACCCTAATGCATGCTGGGCAAGCACTCTACCACTGAGCCACAACCCCAGCCCTGCCCTGTACTTTTTATTGACTGTTTTTCCTGCCTAGGACCTGCTCTTCTGATTTCCCCTTTCTTTAGATTCCTGCTCACCCCTGGGCCCACTCTGAAGTCTCTTTCCTAGAACAGATGATGATGGTGCTGCATCATTGTTTGGTACATCTCTCCACAATGCTTGCATGAATATTATGGTTTAAATATCAGGTGTTCCACAAAAGCTCATATGTGAGACCATGCAAGAAAGTTTAGAGATGAATGATAAAGTTATAATAGGGTTAACATAATCAGTGCATTAATTCCCTGATAGGGGTTAACTTGATGGTAACAGTAGGCAGATAGGATGTAACTGGAGGAGGTGGGTCCCTGGAAGCATGACTTCGGGGGTTATATTTTGTCTTTGCTGAGCAGATCTCTCTCTCTCTCTCTGCTTTGTGGTGTCATGTTTCCATCTACTTCCTCTGCTGTACACTTCCACCATGATGTTCTGCCTCACCTCAGTCCTGAGGAATGGAGCCAGCTCTCTATGGACTGAGACCTCTGGAACTGTGAACACCCAAATAAACTTTTCCTCCTTAAACTTTTCTTGACAGGTCTTTTGGCTAGAGCAGTGAAAAGGATGACTAAAATGATGGATCACCCTGAAACATAGCCATCTACTTACCTAACTCTGCCCTAGATCATGTCCCCTCTATGTTGCTATGGTACCTCTATCATTATTTCCCTACCCCTGTCACAGGGACTCAGTAAATAATTGTTCAGTAAATGAGTCTATATGCCTGGGCAGGCGGAGTGTGTTTTTCTGTTGAGATCCTGAGAAGTGGATAATCAGGATAATACCCATCTATGGTCCAATTAGGCTTAGAAGGTGGCACATTGTGATAGCCTGCAATGTACCCTAAAGAGGTGAATTGAACTGAAGTACATGAAAACTAATATTCTCCTATACCAACACTCAACAGAAACAAGAAAAATGCCCAGGAGCATTTTCTGGGGACTCTACTGTCACATTATTGCTCACAAGGCTGGAAGAGGAACCTGAAGGAAAGCCAAGGGCAGAATTCAGCCACTGTGTCAAAATTCTGTCTCTCTGTGTTCCACCTGGATCCTAACAATGAGCTAAAGTTGCATTCCATGAGGGAGAAGTCAATCAAAACAGGTGGCATTCAACATTCAAAACCGTCAAAGGTGGCATACAGCAGAGGCTGATTGACATATCTTTATTCTTAACTTTAACAACTATCGACCCCTGGAAGCAATGGAATCGTAAGCCTTGGTTGCTTGTCTTCATGGGAAAGGTGGGAAGGCCTGGAGCTCCTCCTAAAGATTAGTTGCTGCTAATCCCTCCCCAGGTTGAGGCAGTAATTCATGCCCAGCATGGAGACATACATCAGGGCATCTGGATCTCCTTCATAAGTGGCATCAGATTAGCCTATCTGTGCACTTGGGTCATGCAGTGCACTTGGTGTAATTAACCCTCTACTGGATAGTACAGAGGGAGGAACTAAGACAAATGCAAAAGGAGTTTTTGCCACTGCTTCAGTAACTTAGGAGATGAATACATTCCAAAGATAGAACTGGAAAAATCACCCTATGTCCCTTCTTGGCTTTCATCACTTCTCATTCCATGACTTTTAGGATATTCAGACTCTATAATTTCCTTCTTGGGCACCACCATCTGAAAGGAGGATGCTTCTGTGAAAATTCTTGGAAATAATTACAGAAAAACGTCTCCGAAAAGCATTGGCCAAACAATAACTGACAAGATGCCTTTGGGCATAAATCTAGAAATGGCACATGTGAATTGTTAATGACAACACAATTTTTTCCCCTCCCAAATACAGTTCTTGGCTGTGTGTTACTCTGGGAACTTAGGTGGTCATCTCTGTAATTTTCATCAGATTGAACACATTTTGAAAAGGAACCAACATTGTTAGCACAGCTTGGGAGCTGCTGTCTATTTTTTCCCACTTGAATACCAGCCTCTCCAAAGAGAGTTTAAATTTTAGATATGTTCACTCCCTGAGCAAAAATCCCATGGAAAATGATTCTTGGGAAGACATGCAAATGTGCCAGTGACCTACATAGGGAGCTTAGAAGCCCATCAGATTGCTTCTGCCATTTGAAACCTAGGGGAAAAATGGAAAAATAAAATTGTATTTTGTATGTTGTGCTCCAAAAAGCACTGAGATTTTTTTCAGGGCTGTTTTTATAAAAGATTAGTCATTAAGAATATTTTCCTTTGTCTTTGTGGCCCTGCCCAAATGACACATTTAAACTAGGTATGGTTTTTTGTGGAATGAGTAAGGTGTAAAGTTATTATATTTGATGTTTTAGTTTAGAATTTTAAACTGCAGTGTCCTCTCACAACCTGCATGAGCAGAAGCTTTTAAAAAAAGCAGATTCAATAGGATTGAATGGGATTCAATACCAGTAGAAATGGTGCATATGCATAATATGTCACTGTAACTTCCCTTGTGGCTGGGTGTATGGAAGGTATTTGTAGAGGTTAGTTTGAGATTAGTAAAGTTGATTTGTCTAGTTGGGGGCGGGGGATATGTCTTCCAAAAGTCTGTGTTGGATGGAGGCAATTGGAAATGTGGGCTTCATAGATCTCTGGCAGTGTTGGGGCTTGGCTTTCTTTGGCTATTTGTATTCCCACCTTTCCATTTGCAAGGATGCTTGGAAACTGCCCTAAAATAAAGATAGCACACTTGTATATGGTCCATGGACTGTATTTCTTGAAATGTTTTATGTTTGACAAGATGGTCAAAGGAAACAATGATTTGGAAGACCTGCAGGCATATGAGAGCTAGAGGAAAGACCAAGAAATGCAGATTTTGTGCTGTGAAGAAAACCAAGACATAGAAACTTAATGGAATGTGGTTGCAGACACGGAAAGAATAAGAATGAGCAAGGAGTTATTTTCTGATTCAGGATACTTTCAGATTCAAGCAATACAGTTATAGTTTGAATATGAGATATCCCCCCAAACCTCCTGTGCTAATGCAGAAATATTAAAAGGTGAAATGACTGGATTGTGAGAGCTTTAACCTAGTCAGTCTGTTCTAGTTTGAACAGACTACCTGGGTGGTAGCTATAGATAGGTGGATGTGACTGGAGGAGCTGGATCACTGGGGATATGCCCTAGAAGGTACATATTTCCTATAGCCCCTACCCCTCTCTCTCTGCTTCTTGGCTGCCAAGAGTGGAGCAATGCTCCTCCTCCACCGTGCCCTTCCTCCATGGTGTTGTTAACTCACCTGGGGCCCAGAGCAGTACACCTGGCCAGCCATGGATGAAACTTCTGGAATTGTGAGCCAAAACAAACTTTTCCTCCTCTAAGTTGGTCTTGTCAGGTATTTTTGGACACAGGGACATAAAGCTGACTAACACAAGAGGGGTCCATGGAGACACAGAGAACTCACTAAGAATCACTTTTCACCTCCTGTTTCTCTGCTTTGTCTGAGTTGCTCTTCATTTTCAATTGGCTTTATCCACGTGCCTGAGGAGGTGGTCAATAGCTATGTGTCTATAATCCTCTAAATTCTCAATCTACTTACAATGGGAAAACCTAGCCAGTCATCTACTATTTATTTTTCCTGGATGGGTTCATTATGGGCCACATTGCTGAGTGGCTGTGGTACAGGGGAAGTCTACTCTTGGTCATGTGTAGTGGGGAGGAGAAAACAGGGCACATGCTTAGCAGCCCCACCAGAATTACTGGAAGTTAGGGAGGGAGTCTCCCAAGGAAATACAGGGATGGGAAAGCTGTGGGGCAGATAGTAACAATCGTCATTAGAAGTCACCAGCTTTGTCCCTTCCTTTCTCAATAAGTTCATTTATAGCTATGATAAATGATTGATTCTACTTTGGTGGGTTCATCTTTTGCCACAGGGCTAAAAAAAGGCAAGTCTAAACTCTGGGACAACAGTAGAGAGTGAAGAATTATAGAGGCAGAAGCAGAAGTCCCTGTGCTCATTTCCCTAAAGAGACAACAGACCCTGAGAGTGACTTTTCTAAGGTTACCAAGCTAATAAGTCACTGAGTCAGAACTAGATCCTCAAAATTTCTGTAGAAATAAGTGAGAGAAGAAAGCTGTTGCCAAGAGAGGTCAGAGGTTGGACTGTCTTTGTGAGGTTTCACAGCATAGTATTCTTGGTGGTAGGATTACTGATCCTGTCTCTTGCAATGCTCTTCTTAGACTGGGAATGGGAGGAGTTTTGTGTGGATTATGCCTCTAGCTGGTTCCAACCTGACCAGGGGAGATGCCAGGAAGCAGGTTGAATCCCATTTAGGCACCGGCTCTCTCTGGTCAGGAAAATTTCAGATTGGTGAATTTCCAGCACCAGGAGCTCATGCCAGGAACATAGAGACCCAGTAGAATCACATCCCACCTGTGGGTGCCAGGTCATATTCCCCTGGGCTTAGGAGTTGGAAAGGGCTGAGGCTTCATGCTAGAGACAAACAGGAAGAGATGGGGAGGTACTGAGGGGCCTCAGACAGTAGCTTCAAGGTAGGAACTGGAGAAAGGGGGAAAGAACAAAGAGCCAAGAGGTCACTCATCTGGAGGCTACATCTGTGCTTTTCTTTAATCTATGGCCATAGAGAAGTTGCAGGATATGTCCTTCCTGCTTTGTCACTGAACTACCTGCTTAAGGTCACCTGGAACAGGTGGTGGCTAGGATCTTCATAGCTCAAGGACTGGATTAGAACTTCTGTTTTGGTTTCCCAGGACCCATGGAAACCTCCCTCTTCCAAGGCTGTGTTCAGAAGGCTTAAACTGCAAGTTAAGTAGATTCAGCTATTTAAAACTCCCGTGGCTGCTGCAGGCATGCAGCCTATTCTTCAGTTTCCTCTTGGATGCTTTGTACTTCTGGAATCTACTTCTCTGCCTCCGACCCACATTGTTTTCCATCAACCACATTTCATTGTCCTTAATTAACCTGGAGGTATTAATGCTGAGTACACAGATTAGAAAAACTGTTGTTTCTGAAATTATACTTTTCTTTTTACCCCCTTCTAGGAAAGGCTAGGGCAGCCAAGAATATGTAGGTCATGTTTCCAATTATAAAACACTAGTGATGCTATTTTTCCCCCTTCACTAATAAAAATAGAAGCTAACAAGGGAAGCTGAGCTGTCTGGAGGAAGCCGGCAGTCACCAATATGGCTGCTGCAACCACCAGTTGTTAAAGACCAACTGGACCAGCTCACGTGACAAGACGCCTGACGGCCAGGGAGGGTTTTTATGTAGCAGAGTCACTAGGTGGCACTGTCAATAAGAAAGGATTAAGATTTCTCCTCCTCACCAGATCTGAGCAATGTAAAACAATCAAGCAATGAAGATAGTGTTAAAAACAAACAAAAACATTGTGGTCTTTGCCCATGAATTACAGCAATATGAATTGTTCTGAACTTTTACATTCCTGGAGATTCTTTTCTTTTCTTTTCTTTTTATTTGTTCTAATTTTTTATACATGACAGCAGAATGCATTTCGATTCATTGTGCGTGATTGGAGCACAACTTTTCATTTCTCTGGTTGTACATGGTGTAGAGTCATACCATTTGTGCAATCATACATGTACCTAGGGTAATCATGTCCATCTCATTCCATGATCTCTCCCACCCCCATGTCCCCTCTCCTCCCTTCTGCCCAATCCAAAATTCCTCTATTCTTCCCTTGCCCCTCCCCATTATGGATCAGCATTCACATATCAGAGAAAACATTTGTCCTTTGTTTTTTGGGGTTTGGTTATTTTGCTTAGCATGATATTCTCCAACTCTATCCATTTATCTGCAAATGCCATTATTTTATTCTCCTGGAGATTCTTTTAAACTTTTTCTTTTGGTATTGGAGACTTGAACCTGGGGGCTCTTAACTACTGAGTCATATCCCCAGCCCTTTTTATTTGTTTATTTTGAGACAGGGTCTCACTAAGTTGCTGAGGCTGGCCTCAAACTTCTTGTTTTAGTCGGCTTTTTCACTGCTATGATCAAATGATCTGACCAGCACAATTATAGAGAAGGAAAGGCTTATTTGAGGGCTCATGGTTTCAGAGGTCTTAGTTCATAGAAGGCTGGCTCCATTCCTTGGGGCTTGAAGTGAAGCTTAACATCATGGTGGAGCATGTGGCAGAGGGAAGCTGCTCCCATGAAATCGGGAAGCAGAGAGACTCTATTCTCCAGATACAAAATATAGCCATACCACAATTCCCACCTACTCCAGTCACACCCTGCCACTTCAATTAATCCCATCAGAGAATAATTCACAGATTGGGTTAAGACTCTTACAACCCAATCATTGCTCCTCTGAACCTTAATACATTGTCTCACATTTGAATTTTTGGGGACACCTCATATCCAAACCAAAACACTTATAATCAACCTGCCTCAGCCTCCAGAGATCCTGGGATTATAGATGTATGCTACCATGCCCGCAGATTCCTGGAGAGTAGATTCTTGAGGGTGGTTAAGGTGTGAGTGGGTATTCTAGGCAAACAGAACAAACTTTGCAAAGACGCCTATGTACAATTGTGCTTTATTTGTGGAACTTACGTAGTCCAATATGTTGTGGCTCCAGCTTCAAATGGAAATAGAGGAGGGTGTGGGGTTGGAAGTGGATAGAATGATATGATCAAAAGGAGTCTGGAATATTATGCTAAGAATATTATCAGGAGGGACTGGGAGGTTGCTGAAGCAGGAGAGTGACATGATCTGTAGGTTAGGACACTGATGTTAGAGTTACAAGTGAGAAGACCAGGGCTGAGCTAACATCCTAACACATGATGAAATGGAGCTTGTGGGAGGGTGTAGGCAGGAACTACTGCTGGATAGAGGCATGGAGGGAAGGGCAATTGTGGATGCCCCTCTCCCTATAAATACCCTCAGTATGTTCCTTTTAACACTCTGATGTGAAACTACCATCCAAGAATAGAATATTAATTTGGAGGAAGTCTTCAAGATGTTTCACTCAACAAAATGACTCATTGACATAGAGGCCAACCATCCTCTAACACTATGGTCTCCCTTCTACTTTCACTCCCACCCCTTTCTTCTAGCTTCCACATACAAGAGAAAAGATACAACGGTTGACTGAGTCTGGCTTATTTGCTTACAAATTGCTCTCCAGATCCATCCATTTTCCTGAAAATGGCATAATTTCATTTTTCTTTATGGCTAGATAAAACTCCATTGTGTGTATATATCACATTTTTTTTCATTCATTCATCTGTTGATGGACACCGAGCTGATTATGTATTTTGGCTATTGTGAATTGTGCTGTAATAAAGATAGGTATGCATGTATCTTTAAAACATGCATACTTTCTTTTACCAAGGAATAGTATAACTGGATCGTTTGTAGTTCAATTTCTAGTTATTTTAGGAACCTCCATACTAATTTTCATAGTGGTTGTACTAATTTACATTTCTCATAATAGTATGTAAGAGTTCCTTTCCCCATACCCTCACCACCTTTATTGTTATTTGTATTCCTGATAGATTGCACGTTAATCTTTGTCTTAGACTGAACCAAAAGTAAGACAATATTTTATTAATCCTAGTTGTTTTCTACAGAAAAGATACTTATAAAGATATATGGAACCAGCTTCTTTACTTAGAAGCTGCAGCTGAAGCACCTGACAATTCATTAGAAATGCAAATTGCCAAGCCCACCACACACCAACCCGTCAGAAAACACTGACAGTTGGGTCCGGTACTCTATTAGTTTAACAAACCCTTCAGGTGATTCTTGTTTTACAAGTCAGAAAACCACTACTGTAGAGAATTCTGATTTAGGGAAGGTTCAGGGTACATTTCCAGATCCTTCAAATGCCTCTTACCTTTTAGATTGTTCTCTTCTGGATATATCCTAGTTTTTCAACATCCTTTACAGTGAGTCCCACATTACAAATCTCCCTACAGGTTAAAAGAAACCCACAAGTTTATATGACCAAGAGGAAATACTACTGTTGAGGATAATGCTCTCTCAGTTAAATTTTTTTCAACCCCTTCCAGAATTCATTCCCCTGAGCTATCTGCAGCTGCTGTTGATAGCCACAGGGTTGGAATGTGTGACAGAAGGACTCAGATTCTCACTTATTGTCTGTGTCATTTTATAAGATATTGTTAGGAGAAACTAAACGGGGCTGATGGGCTGGTGTCCTGGAGAAAGAGGCCTGGTTTCTCAGGGACCCACTAATGATTTGCTCGCTGCCTCTGGTTCTTTAACTGAAGCAATGTACCCCCAGGCATATGAAAGGAAGCTGCAGACACCACCAGGCTTTTGCCTCAGTCGCTCCACAACTCCCTGAACTCAGTGCCAACTTTGATCCATTGTGATACTTTCCTACTAAGCTCTAGGCCCTTGTTTCTAGTCCTATCTTTTCTGTTAGCTTTTGTCATTCTTCAACAGATTTGAAGTCCTTCTATATGCCACCCTATGAGTTCATTATGTCTTATGTTGCTTCCACTATTACCTACCCCATCTTTGCCCCAATTAAATCTCACTTAGTCATACCCCTTCCTCATATATCCTGGGTATTTAGACAACACCTACTATCCAGGACATGAGCCAATGCCATCAGCACCGTAGAGCTGATCTGGGGCATGTGACAGATGGTGTGAGTCTTGGCAAGCAGCATTTTTTTCAGGGAACAGCCAGGGTCCCATTTGTTCTACACTCACAGGGTTGGAGGGGGTTGAGGGAGACTTGATACTATACTCACTCCTCTTTCTCTTGGCCCTGTTGCTCATTCTCAGTCTTTGTCCATCTTCTCCTTCAGCCAGAGGACCATCAGGAGTCTGCCAGACAGGGTAAAATGAAGAATTTCAAGGATTTACAGGCCAACAGGATGTGAGGAGAGAAGCAAAGCATGGCACTCTGAAATGAATTCGGGAGCTGAAATCTGTACCTAGTCTATGCCAGGGGCTACAGTTTCTGCAGATGTGGGGTGGGGAATATATTCTATGTTAATTTCAAAACCATTGGGGAACCATTGCCAAGAAACCCCAAAATGTGAAGTTGATGTCATCTCCCAACCAATTTATCACTGGTGGGAAGGGCTCACATCCACATGCTCACTGACACCCTCTGAGATACTTCTTGCACGGCATGTGCTTAGGTCTTTTGCTCTGGTCATCTTCTGCTGGTCTTGACTTTTTATCACTGGATGCAATTAAACTGTGGTCTCTAGAGTTGCTTTAGTAACTGCATTACACTCTTAAGTCTTACTAATTTATTTAAGCTTACATGCGATTCATTAGTTTTATTCTTCTCAATTGCAAAGAAAATTAGTGGTCATAAAGTCCAGTCTATTTACTGATAACATCAACCACTTTCTTCCTTGTCATCATCACATGTCACCTTCCCTTGGAAGTCATCCTGGTTAAGGCATGGATTAAGCATCTCCCTAATCTTAGTGCCTTTCTTTCATTGCTTTGTTTATCCTCTTATGGCAACAGTGATCTTCCACTTTTGATCTTCTCCTTGCTATTGGACACAGGGAATTTTGTCCCCGTCCCTCCCCCCACCCAGAGCCTAGGACAGTGCATGACAAAGAGAAATAGTTTAATCAAAATCAAGTAAATGAAAAATATATTTTTAGAAGTGCATTTCTATCTCCAACTATTTTCTATTTCTTCCTTTTTAACACCTAGGAAGAGGTTTTCTTATTTTTTGGACTCTTGTGAACTTCATTAACATACTCCTCCTGCCTACCCCAGGCTTGTCATGATCTTTCTCTAGGAGCATCATCTTTTCACCTTCACTCATCATTAAAGTGCACTGTAGTGGGTAGGAAGCTAAAAAGGATCTTGTTGGACTTTTTTTGTGTCTTGAAGAGTGTCCGGCATTCATTCCTCTATTCACATCCAGGATTTTCAAAGAATGGATAACTCCAGGTCCTCCACACCTACTTCGGTACACATCTCATTGCCTTTCTTTTAATGGCACTAAACACTATCAGTGAAGTCTATGTGTCCCAAGTCTCAGATCAGGGTGACTGGGAGCTTGTCCAAGATATAAGCAAAGGTGGTAGAGATAACTCAGGATGCTTTTTAACCTCCAGTTCTGGGATTCTGTTGTTCGTTGCCCTTCAGCTTGGTTGAAAGTCAGTTTTAACCAATTTATGATACCTGGGCCAAAAGATTATGGGAATATGAATTGACTTAAGGCATTTATTGCAAGGGCCTCTGTGACTCCTTGCGTAATGATGCAAGGATTTTCGACCAAAATGGATGCCCCTCCACCACTAATAAAGCAGCCTATTCAGGTTCAAAAATGGACGTCCAAGTGACCCTGTTAGGCCCAGTCAAGTGTTCTTTCACTTCGCTTGACCTGACCTGTCAAAGCCGACTTACTTCTTTTGTTTTAAAATTAGCTTGTGCTTTCCCTCACTCCACTCTTGAGTAGATCTGTCAAAATATTGAGGGGAGGGGGAAAGGGGTTTTGAAAAAGACATTGGGGAAAGTGGCATAAAATTATTCTCATAAATAAGAAATGGGTAATTATTAGAATGTAGACATTTACACTAAATGGATGGCAAAGTGCTGGAATATATTATAAAGTGTCTGTTTTAATATCTGTGTCTTGGTGGTTGCTAGGTTACGCTGGTACTTTTAATAACATAAAGGGAGCTAGAAATACTTGTAGATACTTTTCCCATTGAAAATATTGCTGGCAAGAAAAAGGACATATTGCTGGCTAGTGCAGAGGGACATGATAAGCTTTCTGTTGCTCATTAAAATGCATCTTAGCTGTTCATATTATTAGTGGTTCAGCTTAGAATTTTTCTTCAAAATAGATGCCCCTTGTGCAAGTAATACCTGGATGGTGGACACTTCAACCTCCCTGAAATGTAACTATATTTAATTCCATTCAGTATTATTCTGTTACATCCCATTTGATTCAACAGACCTTTACTGAGTACCTACTAAGTGCTAAGCATTATTTAGACCTTGGGGATGCAGAGGTTTTGAGTAAGACAGTAATTGGATTTTTTTTTCTGGCAGTCAGGGAGGCATATAACTGGTTTTTTCCTTCAAAACATAGCAAATCTTTTTCTTTTTTCTGCTTCAGAATGTACTGTCCCTTTTCATTATTTTGCGTATCAAAGACTGTGGAGCTTGAATTAGCCTGTGGTTCTTTGTGGAAGGGTAAATCCACTTCTGGTTTGCATTAGTCAAAACTGCATTAAGCAGTTAATTCAAATACACTACTATTATTGCTCTAATCGGTCTGAATAAATCTCATGGAAACACAATATCAGTGATTAACTTAGCTGATAAGAAAAGGAAAAAAACCTCTAAAAACTTCAAAGAAATGGTGATATTTAAGCTGGGACTTGAGAGAAGACAAGTATTATGAGATGGGAAAGATAGGATGAACATTTCCAGTGCAGAAATGAGGCTACAGTTTCAAGGAGAAATGTGAACTCTTGTTCCATAATCTCGAGCGTTTATTGATCACGTACTTGATGCTTTGACTGGATTAACTCATTTAATCATTTCTGAGGCAGATATCATTACCACTGTGTTTTCACCAAGTGGAAAGGGCTAAGAGGGGTCACAGAACTAGAGCAAGGTCACACGGCTATGTCAGTCATTTCATAAACCTGGGGTTCCAACCCAAACTCCCTTTGGGGTCTGATCTTTGACTTACTCCCTTATCCTTCCCCCTGGTAAGAGATCTAGTGTCACTGGCTTGAACCAGAGAGAGCAGGAGGTCAGGCTGGTGGGTAGGATGGCAAAATTGTGCTGGGGCTTAAATGACCCATTTAAAGCTTTTCTTTTTAATATGGTGAGAATTTGATTAACCATTCCAAGCAGAGGAGTCCCAAGTCCTGAATATACATTTTAGGAGGATAATTCTGATGGAATTATGGGATTTAGATTTAGGGGGAAGTTGCAACTGGAGATATTAGTTATGAGACTGTTGTAAAGATCCAGATTAGAAAATTCAGCACGACACATATCTCCTGAGCACCTAGAGAATGGTTCCCAGAAGCTCAGGCTCTTCCAAAAGAACACATTTTTTTTTTTTTTTAATCATTGATCACTGTGTAACCATGAGGGTTGCTGATTCAATCTATTCCTAGCTACCATCCAAAATTTAGACCCTTCAGGTTATCTTTTCTATGTGTGAGTGTACCTGCTTCTCCAGGTTCCTTCCTTGACTTTTCACTACCAATTCCTCCACTTCTATGCATAATGCCCTCTTGTACTCTTGCCAACACGAAGACATATTCTCCTTAAATTCCAGCCCCTTTACCACATGTCACTCCATCTTTTGCCTGCATCAAAGATTAGAGCCATGCTAAAGATATTCATTTCTCAACCAATGCACCCTCTTTAGAGGGGCTGCTCTTTTATCTACCCTCTTAAGTAGTGAAGCTGGTGTGAGAGGATTTGCTTTGGGGGGCTCAACTATTTCCAAATTCTGAGCAAAAACTCATTTTTACACGAAGCTCACACCATGCCTTGGCACTATAATCTACAAATCATGAAATTAATCTAAGGCTTTGGCATCAACACCAAACCTTCATTTCCCAGGTTATAAGAAGGTTTGGGAAATCTTACTCCCTGGAGAATCCATCACTAACACATTAGTTTTAGAGTTCTGTGGTCTCCTCACTTCCAGCAGCCTTTATTCCTACTTAGTCAGGGCCTTGACTACTTTGCACCTTGCCATCATCCAGAGTGATTTTGTTTCTAAGAAATTGGCGGGGGATCCTAAAATAGAATTGGGTTTGCCGTGCTCAGCATACTGCTTCATGGATACTTCAGACTCATCTCAGCAATTTTTTTTCTCCATTTCTTACCCCTTTGTTTCTCTGATTAGTGGTTGTGTTGCTCAGTGATACCCTGCATTCTTGGTGACCTCTCTGGAGTCTCTGTTCTAGACCTTGGGATGTTCTGTAGTCTCCTTTGTAGTTTAAAACACAAAGGTCTTATTCTACCTGTTTGTTTTCCAAACATAATCTGTGGATGCTGTTGACATGTGTCCCTCTGGCACTGAGGTGTTGGGAGGTCTCTGTCCAGTTGGAACGAATTGACTGATCAAGAACCAACAAGATCAATGATTGAGACTTCTGAGGCTAATCATCTCTGAGGTGGGGTAATTTGGGCATTGATTATTTTGCTTCTTCTCATCATTCTCATAATGGTCCTAATGCTACTGTGGATGTGAGTTGTCATGGTGATGGGAGATGAAGATAGACTGGAAGGTTACAGCGAGTATAGAGGAACTTAACCACTTAGCCTGAGTGCTTATGGCTATCATCAGGGAATTGTGGGAAACTCAAAGAGTTTGAGTCTCAAACTCCTGCATTCTCTTCTGACCTCACTCCTTCTCTCCATTTCCACACACTTCACTCCCATTCTTCATGTTAACATTCCTGAAAACACACTCTTGGGCCACAGAAAACCTAAAATAAACATCCCCACCCACCACACCACACACACACACACACACACACACACACACACACTTCTGCTTCCCTCCTGCAATATCCCATCACTCATGGCCTCATTTCCTTTCCCCATTCAGCCTGAATCAAAGAAAACATTATTCTCTAAACCCTCTCACTTGCCTTCCAGGTCCTGGCTGCCTTTTGTCCTTCTACAACCTCCACTCTGTTTAACTCAGTATTAGAACATTCCAATCACTCACCTTTCAACCCTGCTGCCCATGAGTGACCACTTGGTTACTTAATAATGAAGGGAAATCACTGGGAACTACAGGTATTGCTTTGTAAACCTTCTATGAAAACCTGGTCATGCTCTTCCCCCATCACAATCAGTAGCTACTGCAAACCCTCCCCATTCTGATTTAGATTTCCCTCCTGTACATGATTCTCAGAAGATGGCTTGATCTTCTACTTGAAGAGGCAATCAGCAGGTTCACCCTCAATCTCTTGTCTTCTCCTTCCTCATTGCCCTTCACTTCTACCTCAGCTAGGAGGAAATCTTCCTTTTATCTGTGATTTATATAGCAGCTACTTCTGTTTTGTCCCTCCCCCATGTTTCTAACCTTCAATTTCTGCCTGTCTCCTGTCATCTTCTCTGTAGTTCATGATCATGTGCAAGTCTCATCTAAAAACAAATAAAAAGGAAATAGCAATTACCTTCAGATGACCCTGGATCTGTCATTCACACAGCTGCATTTCATAACTTTCACCTGCCTGAAAGCGTTGTTCACACCTTCTCTCTTCATTTTTTGATTTCCAAGTTTCCCACTTACCTGAGTCCACTAAAATCTCTTGTCTGCTCCCATTATCCACAAAATTACTGCTGAGGTCATTGATGTCATTATCATTGCTGAAACCATACTCAATTTTCCTGCTGTCTTGGCAGTTTTTAGTACAAGTGAACATTCCCTACCTAAAATTATATATTTTCTCTGTGGATGTGACAACAATTGGTGGTGGAAAGAGAGGGTGACTGTGATATACATTTTTCACCAAGTCCACCTCTGTTTAAATGAGAATGTGCATGAAACTGTGTGTTAGCTAGTTTTTTGTTGCTATGACAAAATACTAGAGATAAACAACTTAAAAAGAGGAAAGGTTATTAGATGAAGGGGAATGAAGGGAAGGGAAAGGATAGGAAAAGAAAGACAGTGGAATGAATAAAAAATAATTTGCCTATGTACATATATGAAGATACCATAGTGAACCCTACCATTGTGTACATCCTTAATAATGGGATCCTAATTAGAATAAGATATATTCCATGCTTGTGTAATTATATCAAAATGAATTCTACTGTCATGTACAACTAAAAAAATTAACCCAACAATATAAAAAATAAAAAAATAAAATAGAGAAAAGGTTTATTTCGGCTCATGGCTTCAGAGGTTTCTGTTCGTGGTCAATTGGCCATGTTGGTGGCGCAGTACCTCACGGCAGGAGGGCATGGTGGGGAAAGCTGCTCACCTCACAGTGGGCAGGAGGTGAAAGGGAAATACAGGAAGGAGCTGGGCTCTCTTCAAGGACATCTCCCTAATGAGCTAAGTTCCTTTCATTAGTCCCCACCTCTTAAACATTTCACGGCCTACCAAAAGCACCCCAGGTTTGGGACAAAACTTTATAGTACATGGCCTTTGGAGGGACACATAAGATCCAATCTAGAGCAAACTGCTCTGCTTGTTTGGGACAGAAATAAGGGATTATCATGACTGGTTAAGTTCTCTTGCATTTTATTCTAAAACTTTCCCCTCTGACCTCTAAGCCCACCCCTGCTTTCATTTTGGTTGAGAAGAAATCAGGTTTCCCGAGAGGTTAAGGAATTTTCTTAAAGCCACACAAAGGTCAGAGTCACTGTGGAGAGGGCCAGACCCACTTCCCCAGGTTCTGGAGTCCAGTTCTGTCCTCATTCTCCAAATGGCTTTTAAAGAACTTTATCTGATGACAGGGGATTAAGTATTCCTCTAGGGGTCCTGGAACTAATCCCCCATGGACACTGAAGGGACTCTATTGAATTTCTTTGTTTTAAGAGTAATCTTTACATTTATATGTCATGTTTAACTTCCTTTTTTTATTTCATAAGAAGAACAAGAAGATACTCGTGAGAGTTCAATTTGTTTCTTCTGGTAAATATTTTTCAAAATCTGTGTTTTACTTTTGACTGCAGCTTCCTCTTTTCATTGTATATATTATATATATAACATATGCTATATATAATATATGTGTTACATATATATATATATTACCATATTGAAGACCAATTTTCATATGTTTCAAGATGCCTTTTCTCCAGAATTCATCCTTATGGATAGCCAGGACCTAGAGGTTTCCTTGGATGTTGGATTTTCAGTTTTAAAACCAGGATAGTTCTGGGCAGTCAGGAGGAACTGATCACCCTTTAAGTGAAGAAAGGCTGTCCATCCAACCCAGCCACCTTCTTGCTCTTTCTGTCCCTGCTTAAAGGCCTAAAGGCTCTAGTGGGTTGATGGGTCCGTGTCATCATACATAATTCCTATTCACTAAAAAAAAAAAAAAGAAAGAAAAACTGAAGAAAACATCTTGATGTGACTAAAATAGTCACATTTCCCTTAATCTGGACAGAATTTCTTGTTCCAGTGTTCTCCAGCACTCAGGTGTGCATTCTAAACAAAAGTTCTCTTCTGTTTCTGGTTGCTGTGGGCCTTTCTACTGGTCATCTTCTCAGTCTGCAATGATCTGCCTTCAAATTTGTTGCTCACTCCTCACAACATCCAGATCCTCCTCAAATGTCACTTCTGTGGAGTGGTCTTCAATGACTATCCCATCCCACTTTGCAATTCCTTTTAACCTGTTTCATTGGGTTTTCATTATACTCATTATCTGTTTTCCCAACATCCTGTGTGCTCCTGTGTGCTCCTGTGGGCAGGGCTTAGTCTGTTTGGTTCTCCACTGTATGTTTGGTGTCTACCCAAGTGCCTGGCACAGGGTGGGCACTTGGTGTCTGAATGGAGGAAATGCGTGTGCCTGCTGTTTCCTGTCCACGTTGTGTCCGTTACATTTTATATTATATAGTGTGTCTGTATATTTTCCTCAACTGCCTATGTTCTTTTTTTGCTGCTATAATGGAAAGGTATTTTTTCCTACTCTTTTTAGTGCAAATAGTAACTTTCAAATTTGGTCTGGGATGGTTAATTTTATGTCAACTTAACTGTGTCATGAGCTCCCAGAATAAACATTATTTCTAATGTGTCTGTGGGGGTGTTTCTGAAGAAGATTAACATTTGAATCAGTGGGCTCAGCAAAGTAGCTGGCCCAAGTGAGTGGGCATCACCAAATCCATCGAGGGTCTGAAAGAATGTAAAGGCAGAGGAAGGCAAGATCCATGCACTTTTCTTCCTACCTGTCTGTTTGAGCTGGGATATATCATCTCATCTTCTCCAGCACTTGCACTGGGATTTACTCCATTAACTCTCCTGCTTCTCATTCTTTGGATTTGGAGTAGAGCTTCACTATGACTTTCCCGAGTCTATAGCTTACAGATAGGAGATGATGTGACTTCTCAGCCTCACAATCATGTGAGCCAATTCCTCATAATCAATCTCTCTCTCTTTCTCTCTCTCTCTCTCTCTTTCTCTCTGTGTGTGGGGGGGAGTAGTCTGATTATGAGGTGTCCCCCAAAAGCTCCTGTGTGCAGAAGGTGAAATGATTCAATAATGAGAGGTGCATTAATCCATTTGATGGATTAATAATATGGATGATTACTGGGTAGGCAGATGGGGCATGGTTGGGGGAAATGGGTCACTGGGGGCAGGCCTTGGGGATTATATATTTTGGCCCTTGCTCCTCCTGCTCTCTCTCTGCTTCCTGGCTACCATGAGATGAGCTACTTTTCTCTCACCAAGATGCTCCATTTAAGGTCAGATCCAGAATGATGGTCTCTAAACCAGGAGTCAAAATAAGCTTTTCCTCCTCTAAGTTGCTCTGGTCAGGTATTTTGGTCACAGTAATGAAAACCTAATTAATTGTGTGTGTGTGTGTGTGTGTGTGTGTGTGTATGGGGGGGGTGTCTGTTTCGTTTTCTACTGTGTTTCCAATGTTTTCTGCAGTGCCCAGCATAGGGTAGGCACTCAACATATTTTTGCTGCATTCGTGAGTAAATGCATGCACCTGCTGATTTCTGTTATGTCTGTGAATATTTTCTATTAGTTTTGCTTCTCTGGGGAAACCTGAATAATACAGGGTCCAAGCTGAGAATAAGTTTTCCTTTGAACAGAAGCCTTAACAGACCCAAGGTTTCTTGATGACACCATTAAAACATTTCAGTGTTATTTTTGTTTAACTATTTTATTCCTAGTACCGTGTGACTTTGTTTATATTTAAGATGTTATTTCACGTAGGCATGCAGCTCTGACCTTCATGTTTTCAGGGGAGGAGGGATCAGGTAGCTTCTACACCTCCAGCTCCCTGTTCCTCTCCCCACAGCAGAGCTGAAGGACCTGGTCTGGTCTCTGACGGTCGCTGCCCCTCACTGACAAAGCTCATATAAAATGGAACACTGGGAAAGTCTCAGGCGAGGTGCCTGGGAAACAGATTAAAAACAAACATACAAAAACACACCAGTTAAATTGGAAAATAATCAGTTTAGGCTGACTTTGAGAACTTCCTACTCAGCCACTGGCAGAGAGGAGTGTTTTTTTGCGGTTAATCATTTGTCTTTCCTGGAAAAGAGCAGGAGCACGCAGCACTATGTGAAACCTGTTCCCTGGGGAATGTGCTCTCCCTCTCACAGGGAGATTGATCTATGCAAAAAACCCCAAGAAACCCGCCTGTGTTCTCCATGCAGACGGTCCCAGTAGCTGGTTTGAAATGGAGGTGTTTGTTGAGACTCATTTCTGGAAAACAACTTTATTTATTTTCTTCTTCAAGACAGATGGAAGTGGGTTATGGAAAGTTGGGAGGAAATATGGAAAAATATCTAAAATAAAGTAATTTGGCTTACTTCCTTTGGAAAGAGATTTTCCTTCATGAGCATTTATTGAAAATCAATCAATATTAATGTGTGTTTTCACAGGGCTCTGGGATTTATTTATTTATTTATTTATATTTTTTATTTTTACAGACTTCATTTTGATTCATTGTACACATATGGGGTACAAATTTTCATTTCTATGGTTGTGCATGATGTACATTCATTTCATTCTTGTTAATCACATATGAACATAGATATCTGAGATGTTAAGGGAACTTTTCAACTTTTGTTTATCAAACCTTATAGGTGCTCTCTCCCTGTCTTTGATTTGGAAACAGAGATTCTCATTTATATTGCAGAACCCTTTCACAAGCCTCATGAGTTTCTTTAATACAGAAAATTAAATGAGGAGAAGTTGGTTAAATACAATCCACGAATTTCCCTTGCTGGCCCTGTTACTTACATAGACCTGTGGATGGCTGGCTTAGAACGTCTTACTAGGAATACAAATCACTTTCGTGTGTAGATTTGGAGACATCTCTTCAAATCCCATTCTCAGGACCTAATAACTATTTTAATTGGATAGTTCTCTGTCTACCTTTCTCTCTCTCCTCTCCTCTCATTTACATGCACTTATTATCTTAAAGCATTCTCATGTTTATTTTCATCCATTTCTACTCCTGAAAATGGGTCCCTGAGAAATTCCTCAGCAGCATGCATAATGGCTTGCATCAGAAGAGGAAATTGTCTTATGAAAGCACAAAATCAGAATGAAGGAGGACAGTTCAACTCTGAGGGAGTGTGAAGTTGACCCTGCTGTGACTTTACTCTGAACTTGTTTTCTGATTGTCCCCGTTGACGATCGTTTTCATCTTTGCCAATACACAGGGATAGCCATCAGCAACTGTCTAGAATGACAAAAGGACTATTTCCTGAATGTGATGTGGCCACAGCCATGATGGGAAGAATAGGAGATTTGGTTCCCCTGCTTCCCAGTCTCCTAAGTCCCCTTCATCCCATAACATGATATAGCATTTCACTCTGTGAATACCTCGAGTAATTATTTGTTCTACTGTTGATGGAAATTTGGAATTTTATGTAATTCCTTTTGCAGATTTCTTCTTTTATTGGTGCATTATGATTATACACAGTAGTGGGCTTTGTTGGTACATATTCATACTTCCACATAACATAATTTGATCCGTTTCATTCCTGGTACCTCTCCTTTCTCTCCTCTCTTCTTCAAATTTTGAACTTAATATATGAATATATAAAAGGCATCACTGTAGGTGAAGATGAATATGCTGGAGATGAGGCAGTTAAATGTAGTTGGGGGAAAGCCCACTTAAAACTAGATACTAAAACATGATTTTTAAAAATTCATACAAGGGTCACCAGAAGACCATAGCAATAACCTTGGAAGAAACCAAAAGTCCATCAAAAGTAGAATGGATGGATGGCACTATATTCATAGAAAGAAATAAATACTATACAGCAACAAAAATAGACAAGCTGTAATTAAACCCCATGCAACAATATGGATGAATCTTACAAAGAAATTGCTGGACAAAAGGTTCTAGGCAGAAATAGGTAGAGATCGTTACTGACTTACAATGGTTTGACTTAGGATTTGTTACTTTACAATGCTGAGAAAGCAGCACACATTCAGTAGAAATGATTTTTCCAATTTTGAATTTTGATTTTTTTCCCCCAGGCTATTAATATTGGTCAGATACTCTTTTTCGAAGCCAGGCAGAAGGAGCTTCAGTTCCCAGTCAGCTGCATGATCATGAAGGTGAACAACTGACACAAGAGTGTGCTGTGCTGCTAAGCTAGGATGTGCAGTAGGTTAAGCAAATTAAATGCATTTTGGCTTTTGATATTTTCTACTTATGTTAACATCATTGGACTTCATGGATTCTTGACCCATCAAAAGTCAGGATCAGCTGGATATTCTGGATTTATTATGTATCTGTGGTTCAAAATCTGACAAGACCAATCTTTGGTGTTAGAATTTGAAACCATGGTAACCTGGGTGGTGTAGGCAAATGCAACCAGGAGGGAGCATCAGGTGGCTTCAGAAATGTTGTTCGTATTCTATTTCTTGGGGTAGGTTTTGGCTACCTGGATATGTTGTCTACGAGAGTTCATGAAACTATATACTTATAATTTGTATACTTTTCCCGTAGGTACTTACGATACATGCACTTTTCAATAAAAAATTTCAAAAAGTGACCGCTTTCAGAGTCCAAAGCCGAAGGAAAAATGTTCTTTCCATGGCAGTCCCCTGGTGGGCACCTATCAGTTTCTATCCTGGTTTCCTTGTTTCAGGCCTCCCCATCTTCCCTGGGATTAGCATCTCACTGCATCAGCCTTACTTCTACACCAAACCATCATGCTTAGCAATCCACAGACCAAGATTGCTCAGAGCTGGGGAGCATTTATTCTAGACCTTAGATCCCTGTCCACATCCAACATTGCCCACAGTTAGGAAATAATCATTCTAGATACCAGAACATTATTCAAATCCAATGTTTCCCAGAAGTGAGGAACATTTCATTCTAAATTCTAGAACCATGACCACAACCAATGTTACCCAGATCTGGGAATGTTCATTCTAGATCCTAGAACCCTGCCCACATCTGACATTGCCCAGTCAGGGAGTATTCATTCTAGATCATAGAACTCTGTCTATGCCCAGTGTTGCTGAGAGCTGCGGAGTATTCATTCTAGATTCTAATACACTGCCCTAGGAATGTTCTGCATAGCAGCTCAGGTTGATCTGAGTCTCATTGCATTGAAAGTCTCTCTACCAGTGCACAGTGAGGATATGTCCCCACAACCAATGAAAAACAATAGTTATGTAATCTATATTAGATTTTTTTTTCCTAAAGGGCACATAATGTGTAAGTATGTTATCTTTAAAAACTGTTTTATTCCATTTTCTCATTCTTCTGCTGTTGTTCTGTTGAGTTCTTCAGCTTTCTGTATGTGTGACACATGGACATAGCTCTTAACTACTTGCAGAAAGCTGAGCATGTCATTTTATGGTCCTAAGTTTTAGCAATGATTGCCATTATACGTCCAATCCGGCATTCTCTGTGTACTGAAGCAGTTCCACAATCTTCCTGAACTGCCCAAAGAACTGCCAACAGCAGATCGACTTCTTGGACAGGGACTCTCCCCACTCTGTAGGGAAAGTGGAGCAAGAGGCACTTTTTTTTGGTCACTTGTGCACAGCAACCCCAGGAGTTTCTGCCCGTCAGTTTCATGTCTTTCTGATTTACTCTCACTACCTGATTATGAGTAGAGATAGGGCAAGGATTTTTAAAGCTTGAGAAGTCAGAGAACCTTCTGGGCTAAGTATTTCTACCACCAGGACAAATGTGGGTGGCTGTAAGAGTGGGATGCTCCCTACTGATTGGAGGTTTGAGCAGCTTCACCAGGCTGCAAGCCTCTGACCAGCTGCACATTCTCCAGCTTTCTGTGCTGAGCCTCAGGCTCACCCAGGGCAACTGCCATGCTGTGGGATGTACAGGCTGATACTCGATACCGACTAACTTTAGAGGGGCACCTAGAGAGAGGGACTGTGTCCAGATGGCCTCATTGCTCTGCAGCAGCCATGAGAGGGGAGTATTTTTTCATGTATTGTGATAAAATGCATATACTTAAAATCCACCATCCTAACTATTCCAGAGTGTACGATTCAGTGACTTCTGTACCTCACAATGCTAAGCTAACATCACCATGAGGTAATTCCAGAACATTTCCATCATCCCTAAAGGAAACCCTGTACCCATTAAGCAGTTTCCCATTAAGTTGTTTCCCATTCTTCCTCCTTTCTGCCCCTGGCATCATCTGCTAATCTGTCAGAGCATTTTTATTGTACCTAGAATTTGGTTTAGAAAAAGAAAATGTCATATATTCACTCCCATCCTGTATATATGGGGTTTTTGTTAACTATTTCACCTAAGGATTTCCTAAATGTCCCAAAGTGGGTTTCTGCTGAATCCCAAGAAGCCCTGAATACTGATGGAAGGGTTTCCTCAGGGTTTAAGCAGCAGAGGTAGCAGAGGTTTCCCACTGACCCTCTTTCAAATGCTGTTTTCCTTCCAATAAGCCTTCCTTCCACCTGCTGTTCTTTTCCACCAGGGCATGGACTGGAGGGCAGTGAGCAGAGCTGGTTAAAAAGCAAACTGAGGCACAATAAAATGTAAAGAGTTTATTAGAGTAAGAAGCGACTCATACATTGGAGAGCACCAGGCTGAAGTAGATTCAGTGTTCCCAGGACAAAATGGCAGAGGCAAGTATTTACTGGGAACACAGAGAAGCAAAATAGAGAAATTAATTGGTTGCAATTATACAGTTGCCCTAGCTGCTCTATGCCATTGGAAAGCCACTGGTTATAGAATTTTAAATTTGTTGGCCACTCTAATTGGTTAAATTTAAATTCTGTTTTTCTTTTTACAGGCATTTATAAGTGATAGCTCCAGTTAAGTTGTGCTTACATTTGCAAATCAAGCAAGGATGAGGTCATTTATGAGGCCTAACTCATGTTGTCAGCTCAGGGCCTTCTCTCCAGTTAATTTACTTAATAAGCTCCAGGTGATTCTGTGTAAACTATGCTGTCTTGGAAGGAGCTCCCTGAGCCATGCTTTTTCAGGTCCTCCCTCCATCACAATGTCACCTGGTCACTCTATCCTACATCAAGGAACCAGCCTGTGCCAAGGTATAGTCCTGGACCCCCAGAAGGAATGGTCACATCTTATCTCCTAGAACCTGTGAATATTACCTTAGGTGGCAAGAGCTGTGATTAAATGAATGACCTTGAGAGGGGGAGCTTATCCTGAATCATCCGGGAGCCCCTAAATGCAATCCATGTGTCCTTGTGAGTTATCCTCACATGGGAAAGGTAGAGGAAGTTTCAAGACACGCACTCAGAAGAGGAGACTGTAATGTCTCCACAGAGACAAATGTTGGCGTGATCCTGACGCAAGCCAAGGAATGCCAGGGGCCACTAGAGGCTGATGAGTCAAGGAGCAGATTCTTCCCTAGAGACTCTGGATGAAGTGGCCCTGCCCAACACTAAGTTTCTGACATCTCCCCTCCAGAATTGTGAGAGAATACATTTTATCTGTTTTTAAGCCATCCGGTTTGTGATAATTTGTTATGGCAGACTTATAAAACTAGCACAGAGGGGTATGGTAGCTTTTTTCTGCAGCCATAGGGTAGATTCCTGTTGCCTTCTTTATTACTTTCTGCTCAGCACTGGAGCACACTACCACAGATTTAGAGGTTTAGCCCAATGCAAACGTGTTTCTTTTTCACCGTATGGTTCACGAGAATCTTATGGGACTGTGGTAGTGAGCTTTCTGTCACGGTGACAAAATTTGGCAGAAGATCATCTTAAAGGAGGAAAGATTTATTTTGGCTCCTGGTTTCAGAAGTTTTGGCCCTTGGTTACTTGGCCTCACAGCTCTGGGCCTTTGGCTAGGCAGAATGTCATTGCAGGGAGCCTGTGGTAGGGCAGAGCTGCTCACTCATGGCAGCTGGTAAGGAGAGAGAGAGAGAGACAAACAGACACACCTGGGGTAAATATCTTCTTACAAGGCATGCCCCCACTGACCACCTCCTCCACCAGGCCCCATGTTCTTAAGTTTCCACCATCTCCCAATAACACCAGAGTGTTAACACTAAGACTTCAGCACATAGCCTTTGGGGGCATTTCAGATCCAAACCATAACGGGCTCAGATCAAGTCGTTGGCAGGACCATGTACCTTCTGGAGGCTCCAAAGGAGAAACCACTTTTTTCCTCCCCTCTCTGTCTTTCAGAGACATAGCCCTGCACTGCTCTGACCTCTGCTTCTCAGTCTTCTGACTCTGGCACTTTTAAGTCCCTCTTACAAGGAATCTTATGATTACATTGTGTACCTATGTGGATAATGCAGTATACTATCCCCATTTTCAGGTCTTTAATCACATCTGCAAAGTCCCTTTTATCATGTAATGCAATATATTCTGAGGTTCTGAGGATTAGGTTGCAGACATTTGGGGGCCTCTGACCTTCCATTCCACCCTTGCTCTAAGATTTCAAAGACCCCACTTAACATGTCCTTTTGCTAATAGCAGACATTCCTAGCTCCTCTGTGAATCAGGGTTCATTTAGGGGAAACAGAAATGAATCTAGCTAATTTAAGCAGAAAGGGTTACATCTCTGGGTAGTAAATAGCTTACTGAAAATTGGAAAGGCTAAAGGAACAGACTACAGACTGAGTGTCCAGCAAAAACTCCTAAAGCCACACTGCAGAGCTAGGCTGCCAAGGGAGTGGCTGTCCCTGCCATTACTGAAGACCATCACTGGATTTCATTCCCCAGGACATTGCAGTTACAATCTATATCAGCATGTATGCCACCATCGTCCTTCTGCCACCCTCCAGGTCTGTCTTACTTAACTTTGTTTCTAGGTCAGATTTCACCCTAGCACATATTTGCTTGGGGATATAACATGTGGAAACCCAGCTCTAAAGAGCATATGGAGATTGGCTTTAGCTTTCCAGTCTCTGAAGTCCAGAAAGGCCCACTAAGGGGGTTGGAATAAGTATGGAGCCAAACAAGCACAACATCTGCTACAGGGTCTATCAGACAAAAGGTTTTGATTATTGAGGAGCCCTTCTTGGGGTCCAAGTCAATTGGGTGAACTTCATAAAAGGAACTCTAAGATTCCTTTGTAAAGAGAACCTCTGCCCATTCATGAATTATGGTACTGTCCAGGAAGTTGGGCTGACTGATAGCTTGTCTATTAATAAGACAAGTCTCGCACCTCCTTCAAAACCCAGATCCAGACATCTGCCTTTCTCAGCCCCTCAATTGTCTTGGTTACTTCCTGGTCTTTGGACTACTTAACCACTCAGTTTCCACAATTCACTTTTTCATGCATGAGCATTTAAGATTATAGATACACAAGAGCAAGAATTCTGTATAGGTTAGCTTTCCAATACTATGATAAAATACCTCAGATAATCAACTTCTAAAGAGAAAAGGTTCATATTTTGGTTTATTTGATTTTAGAGGTTCCAGTTCATTATTGGTTATCTGCATTGCTTTGGGCCTGTAGCACATCATGGTGGGAGCACATATCAAAGCAAAACTATTTACCTTATGGCCAGGAAGTGAAAAATAGAAAGAGGAAAGGGCTGGGATCCCATAGTCCACTTTGGGGGCACATCCCCAATGATCCCAGTAGGTCCCTCCACCTCCCAATGGTGCCACTTCGGGGAGAAGCCTTTAACACCTGAAACTTTGGTGATATTTATGATTCAAACTACAACACTATATTTAATTGATTCCTTTATTTGATTTACTACCCTTTATGCCCTGGATATTACAGCCCAGATGGAGACTCATTGCTCCCTAAGCAAAACCTTATTCCTCTTCATATGCCCTTCCCTCTCCCTTCTACCTCTGTTTCTTTGTGACTTCAGCACAGACTCTATATTCTCTAGGAAGCAGTCCCTTTCCTCCTGTCCAAGAGCCCTATTTCCTCCAGGCTGGACATCAATCTGTTTACCATTTGTGGCATATCATACTTTGATTTTCATATTCCAATGCTCATACCCCTCAGTCCTTCCTGGTGATAAGTCCTGTGAAGACAGGAGCTGCTCCTTGTCCATCTTTGCAGTACTCCCAAAGACAACCACACAATTCATAAGGTGAGTCACTCAAGCCCTTTGAAACTGCTTCTTCATTCAAAAAATAAGGGAGTGGTATTAACAGATAAGGATAACAAATATTTGAAGATGTGCTATGAATGAAAAAAAATACATGTATCAGGAAGTGGGATGTGTTGATAAAGAAGGTGACAAGTTTGCAATTTTATGTTTATGTTTTTTGTTTGTGTTTTCTTACACAACTGATTGCGCGCCTCTTCATCCACATGCCTGGAAGGCTCATTATGGATGAAATGGGCATGTTTTGGGAATATATGAATGGTGGTCAACTCATGCCTGGTCTGGAAAGGAGCTTGTCTTCCAGCCCCCTCTCCCAGATGTTTCACAAGAACTGATAACTACCTTCTCTGTTCCTTTATTACTCCAGTTGGGAAATTAGAGCTTGGATAATTGACTTCTGGTGCTCCATAAGCCTGTTAAGACAAAGGGTCATGTGAGCAAATGGACACGGCTTTTTCTGGCCCAGCATATTCAGGAAACCTCTCTTGTTGGCCAACTTGGCAGGTGTTCTGGGACAGAAGTCCTGGCTGCTAAGCTACAAATAATAAAACGTCTGAGGGTACCATATTGCCAGTTGGCTTCTATTCTGGCTGGCTCTCTAAGGAAGGACATCTGTCCTTGGGCTAGAGATCTGGTGAAGGCTCTGGCAGCAGCAACACCCCTCGGGCACAACTCAAATGCTAGAGTGTTTTCTCTCTGCAGCACTCCCGTCCACACCTTCTCGATTCCTGTCTCTTTTCGCCTCACCTTCCATTTGCTGCTTACCTTGAGTCCCCAGGGTTAATGGCTAGTAAAGAACTTTTCCAGTGCAATGGGAAATGGAAATGTGTTAGATTGGGGTAGATGCTCCTTTATTTTTGTTTATATAATTTGTACTGAGCGTGTGGCAAAGGAGCACCTCAGCCAGCTTCTCCATACTCCTTCATGTCAGTCTTGTTAGACCCCAAGAGGATCCATCTTAGGGAATACAAGCAGGTGAGCCATTTCTACTTCTGAAATTCTACCATGGTTCTTTTAATAGGCAGAATAACATCCTCCAAAGATATCCACATCAAACTGCCAGATCTGTGATTATGTTACCTTATATTGCAAAACAGCAATGATTTAGGCTATAACTGTTAAGAGAAGATTGTCCTGTGTTATTTGGGAGTACCAAGATGATGAAAGTTCTGAAAAGTGAAACAGGGATATTAGGAGGGCCTGAGAAGACCCAAGTCTTCTTGACAAGTCCGTGATGATGGGAGCAGAGGTCAGAATGATGCAGGTCAGAACCAAGGAATTTGGGTGGCTTCTAGATGCTGGGAAAGCAAGAAAGCAGCTTGTCCCCTGGATCCTCTAGAGGGATGTCAGCTCTGCTGACACTATGATTTTAGCCAATTGAGACCCATCTTGGACTTCTGGCCTCTAGAATTACATGACCACAAATGTGTGCTGTTGTAAACCACCGAGTCATGTGTTGCAGAAGTGATAGGAAACCAACACAGCCCCCTTTGGAAGGTTGCTACTTTCTGCCCGCAGCAGAGCTGATGAACACTTCTCAAAAGCTAGAGGCAATTATCTTTAGTCAGGGGCTGCAGAATAAGGGAGGAGTGATTTTCCTTTTGCCACTTTGTATTCCTAAAGAGGAGCCACTGGCTTTGAAAGACCAAAACATGGAGGAAGGATCTGCAGCAACACTGCTGCCCCAGACCCCACAGACATTCTAAGCTGGAAGTTGGTAGAACTTGGATGTTGGTCTTACCACATGCCTTCCAGATGCTCCCTTCCCTTCCATGCTTCCCCTTCATGTGCCTTCTCTGCTCTCTCCTGCCCTCTCTGAGCTGCCAGTTACACCTGCTCCTCTTCCTGGGTCCTGAAGTAGGTAATTCTAGACACAATGAATGCTTTCCTTATTGAGTTTATCCCTTCTATTGAGCTTTGGCCCTGGGTGACTTGGATGAGGACCTTGCTCCTGCTAACTTCCCTGGGTCCTGTGGGAAAGGGAAGAACTTACGCTTCATGCCCCCTGGTGCTCCATGTAGGCACAATCCCATGCATCTTCTTTGTGCTTCTCCTTCTTGCCATTTGCTCAGGTTATTTCTGTGCTTGCATTGCCGCCATGTTCTAGCATCACGTTTTCTTTGCTTGGATAGTGGTCCCTGGAGCTGATTCATTCTTGTTCTTAGTTCAGGAACCCCTAGAACATTCTGCATGACAACAATTACAGCTCATCTCTTCCAAAGTTACTTCCTTTGCATCCTTTCTTCTGTCCCTCATAGAGTCAAGACACCCATTCTGTTTCTTTTTTCTGCTTCATAACTATACCACCACTCATTTTTCATCAAGTGCTTTTCCATGCCTGTCCTCAGAATTAGCTACACAGAGTTGTATTAGGCAAGTCCAGTTCAAAGACAGGAAAAACATCAGTTATTTTAACAAAAAATTAATATGATTGTTCATTAGTTGCTAAGGAACTAACACTGACAAAAGGAAATACTTGTATTTTTAGTGTTTTGAGAAGTAGCAACTATGTGAAGCAGCTACCATCTCTAAGTCTAGGGACCAGGTGAAGAAGGTTTAATTATCTCTGAATCAAAGCTTGGACTGGTGTGAAGAGGGCACTGCTTAGCTGGGACCAATGTCTCTGAACTAGAGTAGAGTCCTGGATACTGGGACCCAGACTTCCAAGAAGGGGCACTGGACAACTGGTGCTGGTTTTCTTGAGATGCGAAATGAGACTGGAGCTCCAAACTGTACCCGGGATACAGTTGTTTCTACTGGAACAAACTGTGGCTGCTGGTGTGAAGAAGGGAGTCTGTGTGCCATGTCATACCTTCTCTCTCTTAGGGTTTCCAAATTTAGTAAATAAAATACAGGACGGCCAGCTAAATTTAAATTTCATATCAACAGATAAATTTTAGTCTAAATATGCTCCAAGCAACATTGGAACATATTTAGACTAAAAATTTATCTATTCTTGACCTAAAAACTCAAATTTATTTGGGTGTCCTGTATTCTATCTGGCAACCCTAATTTGTTCTGTTGCCAGACCTAAAAGGTAGCACTTGGCAGAGCAGAAATGGGTTTGCATCATTCTCACTCCAACATCACCAAGACAATTACAAGGGGTAGGTTCAGAACCAGCACACAATATCTTAACAATTGGCATGGTGAGTTCTTGTCACCTTGGCCCTTACCCGCTGACCATCTTTTAGATACTGTCGGATTGCTCTACCTATAAGAAATCAGACATTACTATGAACTGTTAACATTTTGGAATATTCTAAAGATTTCAGAAATCTGAAATTACTAATCCATGGAAAAGAGTCAAAAAAATGGCACCAAGGCTGAGCGCGGTGGTGCACACCTGTAATCCCAGCAACTCAGGAAGCAGAGGCAGGAGGATCTGAGTTCAAGGCCACTCAGCCAATGGCGAAATGCTAAGCAACTCAGTGAGGCCCTGTCTCTAAATAAAATACAAAATCAGGCTGGGGATGTGTCTCAGTGGCTCAGTGCCCCTGAGTTCAATCCCCAGTACCAAAAAAAAAAAAAAAAAAAAAATAGTACCAAGACCCATCCACATCTCACATCCTCCAGAATATATCTTCATGCTGTGCCTTGGAATGTTGTCCAGGTCTTTATTCTACTGAGCCAAACTTCCTCAATTCTTTCTGCCATGAGAATCCCAGAGCAAACTCTCGGTGCTGGAACCTATGGATGGAGCAGGATGAGCAATGCCCTTCATGAAAAGGCATTCAAGTCTCCACTTTGATTTCCTATCTTGAAGAAGACATAACAAAATTTTTTTAAAAAATCAAATTTTTTAAAATTAAAATATAAAATTTTAAAAATTTGAAATTTAAAATTTAAATTATTTAAAAAAATTCTGTCATAGAATGAATAACATTCTATGAACAAATACAAACAAACAGAACTCTAATTCAGGGGGCTGGTTTCATGGACTTTGACAATACTGTTGCTTTACTGGTAGTTACTGTAGCCCCTTACCAGACATGGTGGAGAAGAGTCAAGACATGTTGGGTCAGTTGGCACCACGGTTTTGGTTTCATTCCGTCTCTTCTGTTCTTCCTCTCCAAGGTAGCCCTGTGTTCTTTGCCTGCCCGATCTTACATCCACTCATTTTGGCAATCAGATTCCATCTCATTGCTAGGCCTTCTCAGTACTAGTCCAAAGGAAAACACATTCCTACTCAAACATGATATGCTTGTTTATTGAGAAAAGCATATTTAGAGGATGATTATCTTTCCCAAATAACAGCTGAATGAGTGTAGACATAAGCCCTCAAATGACTGAGATAATTCCCCTGAGATATTATCAGTGAGCTTTTTATTCCCCCAAATGGAAATAGCTTCCATGTTTTTGATTGTGAAAGTAATATGTGTTTATTGTAGAAAGTTCAGGAAAAAAAAAACAGAATAAAATTAAAATTATGAATATCCATCATCCAGAGAAAGTCATACTTTACATTTAGAAATATGATTTTCCAGATATTTTTGCTAAAAGCAGACACACACACACACACACACATGCAAGTATACACACTTGTGCACACTCCATTTGCTGTGATTGTATTTAAAAAATAGTGTATTGTTCTTGTTAGCTAAGTTTTACTGCAGTAATAAATTAACTCTGGATTCTCAGTGGCTTAATAAAACAAAGATTTATTCCTAGTTCATGATACTTTTCCAGAACAGGTTGGCAGGGCCTCTACTCTACAGAGCTATGTGTGAGCCAAGCGAGCAGACTCCACTGTCTTGTGACTGTGCCATCTGGACCACGTGGCCTGCTCGGTTGCTGCAGGAAGGGAAGAGAGATTAGAGAATTTGGCATCAACCCAGAAATGAAACAAGTCACTTCTGTGCTTACTTCACTGGCCAGAACTAGTCCCATGATCCCACCCAACTTCAATGGAACTGAAAAAGATGGTTTTCCCCAGGCCTAGAAGAGGGAAAGATTGCATGTTGGTAAGCTCCAGTAACGTCTTCCACACATGGCCCATACTGTACATAACAATTTATAGTGCGACGTTTGCAGCTAGCAGTTTGTCATGGGCACCTGGCCTTAGGCATCATTATTGTTTTCAGTGACTGAATAGTATTCTTTAGTAAGGTCACACCATGTTTTGTTGAAATAATTCTTACTAATGAGTAATTAATAGGTTGGTTTATTTTTTCCTAATGAAAACAATGTTGGGTAAAACACGTTTAAATATAGTCTTTGCACATTTTAATTAATAAAATCAATACAAAGTGACTCTTATTGTAAAGTTCTGTTTCTTTGATTCTAGTAAGAAAAAAATTAATGTGCTTCTTAGTCCTTTGAATAACTTATTATTTGAATTATTACTTTATTTCCTTGCAGTGATTAGCTTTTTCCCATATTAATTAATGAGAATGCCTTGGGGTTTAAGCTTTTTAACCCTTTAAGAAACATATTACAAATACTTCCCCAATATTATATTTGCCTTGTAACTTTTTATGAAATTTTTAATTGTAAAAAATTTTAATTTCCAAATTATCATACTTATTGTTTTTCTATTATATATATTTTGGCAGTAGGATTGTCAGAAGACTATAAAAAATAGTTATGGTTGTTATACAATGTTTAATTTCCAAAATATAATGAAACATTTGGGACATCTTTAAATTATTTTGGCACAAAAAGAGAGGTAAAAAAGAAGTATAGTTCTGAAATGGAATCAGGTAGAAATATAACCTTATGTCTTCCAATTATTAAATAATCCACCTGCCACATTTGCAATGTTATTTTTCTCAGTCACTGGATGGTTTTTGATGTTTTGGACAATGATATGTTCTTTCTGTTGCCACATCACATGTTTGCATTATATTATGTGGTTTAAAATTGAGAAAGAAAAAAATTCTGTTTCTTATTCTTCCTTCTCAAAATTTTTTCGACTACTCTCATTCATTTGTTCTTTCAGATCAATGGTTCTCAAAATCTTCATTTCAGGATTTCCACACCTTTAAACTCCAATGAGGACTTTAAAGAATTTCTGTTTCTCTGTGTTATACCTATTATTTCTCTGTTGGAACTAAAACAGAACTATTTAAAATATTTATTTATCAAGTAGCTTAAAATAAATCCAATATAATCACTAAATGTTAATATATAAATAACATAATTTTAAAGTAAAGTCTAGAATTTCTAATACATGGTAGTAATAAGGAGAGATTATTTTATAGTTTTGCAAATCCCTTTCATGTCTGTCTTTATTAAAAGACTGCTTGATTCTTATATCTGATTTATCATTCAGTCTAATGCCATGTGTGGTTTGGCTAAAGCATATGAAGAAAATCTGACTTCACACAGAATAAGTGAGTTATAAAGGGGACACACATATTTACAGGTTTTACAGGAAATTGTGGATGTTCTTTTTTGATACTAAACCAAAACTCAACAAGTGGTGAAATCTTTTTTTTTCTATTTATTTATTTTGATTCATTGTACACAAATGGAGTACAGCTGTTATTTCTCTGGTGGCACACAAAGTAGAGTTAACCCATCTGTGCATTCATACATGTACAGAGGGCAAAGATGTCTGTCTCATTCTGTTATTAATCTTATCCCCCCACCCCGACCCCACCCCTCTCTTTCCTCTAGGCAATCTATCCTTCCTCCATGCAATCTATCCTTCCTCCATTCTTGCCTCCCTTCCACCCCGCATTATGCATCATCATTCACTTATCAGAGAGATCATTTGGCCTTTGGATTTTGGGGATTGGCTAATTTCACTTAGCATGATAGTCTCCAACATCATCCATGTACCTGCAAATGCCACTTCTTTATGGCTGGGTAATATTCCATTGTGTATATATACCTACCACAGTTTCTTTATCTATTCATCTATTGAAGGGCATCTAGGTTGGTTCCACAATCTAGCTATTGTGAATTGAACAGCTATGAACATTGATGTGGCTGCATCACTGTAGTAATCTGATTTTAAGTCCTTTGGGTATAGGCCAAGGAGTGGGATAGCAGGGTCAAATGTTGGATCCATTCCAAGTTTTCTAAGGAATCTCCACACTGCTTTCCAGAGTGGCTGCACCAACTTGCAATCCCACCAGCAATGTATGAGTGTACCCTTTTCCCACATCCTCGCCAACACCTGTTGTTGCCTGTATTCTTAATAAAAGACGTGAGATCAAATCTTAAGGTGGGTTTGATTTGCATTTCTCTTATAACAAGGGATGCTGAACATTTTTTCATATACCTGTTGATTGCTTGTAGGTCTTCTTCTGTAAAGTGTCTGTTCATTCCTTGGTCGATTTATTGATTGGGTTATTAGTATTCTTGGTGTAAAGATTTTTGAGTACTTTGTAGATTCTGGAGATTAGTGCTCTATCTGAAGCGTGTGTGGCAAAGATTTTCTCCCACTCTGAAGGCTCTCTCTTCACATTGCTGATTGTTTCCTTTGCTGAGAAAAGGCTTTTTAGTTTGACTCTATCCCAACCATTGATTCGTGCTTTTATTTCTTGCACTTAGGGAGTCATGTTAAGGAAATCTGGTCCTAGGACAACATGATGGAGATTTGGACCTATTTTCTCTTCTATTAGGTTCAGGGTCTCTGGTCTAATTCCTAAGTCCTTGATCCATTTTGAGTTGAGTTTTATACAGGGTGAAAGGTATGGGTTTAGTTTCATTTTGCTGCATATGGATTTCCAGTTTTCCCAACACCATTTGTTGAAGAGGCTGTCTTTTCTCCATTGTATGTTTTTGGCTCCTTTATCAAGTATGAGATAACTTATTTATTTATGTGGGTTTGTCTCTGTGTCCTCTATTCTGTACCATTGATTTACCTGTCTATTTTGATGCCAATACCATGCTGTTTTTGTTCCTACTGCTCTGTAATATAGTTGAAGGTCTGGTATTGTGATTCCCCCTGCTTGGCTCTTCTTGATAAGAATTGCTTTAGCTATTCTGGGTCTCTTATTCCTCCAAATGAATTTCATGATTGCTTGCTCTATTTCTACAAGGTCCATCATTGGGATTTTAATTGGAATTGTATTGAATTTGTATAGTGCTTTTGGTAGTATGGCCATTTTGACAATTTTAATTCTGCCTATCCAAGAACATGGGAGATCTTTCCATTAAGTGGTGGCATCTTAAAGGCTGTTTGCAATGTGGCATCTGAAATCACTATCAATAAACTTGGCACTCTGTAACACTAATATCCAATAGTCTATTTTTTCCTTTGAATGAATCTTTTATCCAGTTTTATAATGTTGTGTATTAGTGATTTGGAAAATATTGGTTCACTGTGTTTTGCAGGTTTTCTGAATATTGACATATTTCATTATATAAAAATTTTTAAAAATCACATACAATCCTGTCATTTGTGTCCTCACAGATCTCTTCAGAAAGTAGAAACATCATGATTATTTTTACTGACTTTTCAATAAAACCATTCAATAGCACTCAGCAATGCCAATGTCCGAGGGTTTATTATCCCCTCCATTACTTTGTGCACTTCTTTAGCCAATGCAAATAATTTACCCTGTAAGATGCTTCAAAGTCTTTATTGTTCTACTTTGAAAAGCTGTAAAACACAATTTTTGGCTCTTAAAAAACTCATCATGCCTACTTACAAATTCAATTTGTGTGTTCTTTAAACATTAAGTGGTTGGTTTCAAAATGATGCGGCAACTTAACAGGCACCAAATACTACTTGAAAATGCATTGTTACATAAGACACAAAAGTATGAATTATTAAAATTTATAAAGACAAGGGAACAAGAATGTTGATCATACTATTTCTTACCTTTAGTTTTTCCCAGGCTCTTTGTCATAGACTGCTCCTTATCATAAGTCAGCAAATTCTCTAATGTGTCTTTTAATTTTTCTTCAGCATCTTTAAACTTAGTTGATGCACCTGGGGGTTGAGAAAGTTAATCTTCTAGTCTTCTTTAAATCAGTGAACCATCCATAAATATAAGAAAACTAAGTTATAAGCAATTTTTATTTTTGAATAAAATGTTCAAAATCAGTACACTGTAATGAGACATACATACCAATGTTTACAGTAGCACAACTCACAATAGCCAAGTTATGATACCAGCCTAGGTGCCCATCAACAGACAAATGGCAAAAGAAACTGTGGTATATATGTGCGATGTAATTCTATTCAGCCTTTAAGAAGAATAAAATTATGTCATTTTCTGGTAAGTGGATGGAACTGGAGAACATCATGCTAAGTGAAATAAGCCAGATTCAGAAAGTTAAGGGTCGAATGCATTCTCTCATACATAGAAGCTAGAGAGAAATAATTCATTTCTTAAAAAAGGGGATCCCAGGAAAATAGAAGGGAGAAGAGTGGACTAGAGGAAAGGGTCAAGGGGGAGGGAGGAAGAATGGGAATGGAAGCGACTACAGAATGAAATTGACTAAATCATGCCATGTGTATGTATGACTATATCACCATGATTCCCACTTTTATGTGTATCTATAATGTTGCAGTAAAAAACAAATAGATAAATAGCAGAAGATCAGTACGAGAAATAGGAGCAGTAGGGAGGCGAAAGGAGGGGAAAATGGAAGTAGTGAGTATTGAAATGGATCAAATTATATTACATGCATATATGAATATGTCAAAATGGATGCACGATTATGTATAACTATAATGTACCACTAAGAACATTAAGCAAAAAATGAAGAAAATATAAATGCTTGATTGACTGCTGAATTGGTAAAGATAACAACTTCTCACCGTGGAAAAAAATTTTAAATGAATTTTAGGTAAAATATAACAATTTAGAAATTTTTCCAAAAATTTGAAATATTACTGAAATATCTGATGAGTTTTTCTTGTTTTTTTTGCATAGGAATAAGGAAAACTTTGAGATTTTAAAGTAATGATGTATAGGATGATAAATATCATTGCAGATGAATAGAACATAGGAAATATGAAGACCACAACAGAACACAGTAAAAGTACAGGAAACAAACTGAGTTAGTCAAAATGTACACATAGATTCTCTACTAGTAAGAGATACTCTCAGAGGCACATAAATACACAGATCTACATCCCATTAACTGTCAGATGATGACACCATTTCAAATCATAGCTTCTGCAAAACTACATTGTTCACCTGAAAAAGACTAAAAATTAAAATAGTGAATAGCACCTTACTTTAATGAAAATAATTGTGAGTTGGAAGAACCTCTGGAAAGGTGTTGCGGACACTCAGGTGTTTCATACCACATTTTAATAACCATGGTTCCAGATGATCTTTACAAATACTTTTTATAAAATTTCAAGTTAATTCCATAGGAAATTTGGTTGGGATGACTCTAATTGTGCAGTTTTATTTGCAGAGAAATGATATTTTGCATTTGTTTTTTACCCATTAGCAAATTTCATAATTTTTATATATTTCCCCATGTTCTGATATGGCTATAATGAGGTATTTTTTTATTTTTGTTGTTTCTCAAGCTTCCTCCAGTCTCTTAGTCTTTCAAAATAATTTTTTTTTTCGATGAACTTTTTCACTCCAACAGCCTTGATTTAAAAAAAAAAGTAGGATGACTCCAAAATCTCTTTCTCTAAACCTAATAATTTCCTGAGTTTCCCACAAATATATCTAAGTCTGTTTAATTTTGTCATTAAAATATAGAATTCTAATATTACAGAAGAGAACACATTCATCTCTAATATGCCAGAAGACTTTCTTTGGCAAAAATGAAAAAAGAAATCTATTGGTTTCCATGACAACCTGACCACCAATGTCCTGCCCTCAGTTCTGTGCTACCTACAACATGAAGTCAAGTGCATAGCACCAACAAACCTTCAGTTCAGCTCCTCACCCTTACAGCCTATTTCCCAGACATGTCAAACTGCTCAGATTCTAGGAACATCCTGTTTGACTTCCATGTATTTTTTCTCTTCAGTTCAAATGTTATCCACTCTTGAAATCTTTTCTTGACACCTCCACACCTTAGGAACAGTAAGATGTTTTTAAGGTACCTCATTACTGTGCACAAACCTATTCTAACACATAGCTCATTGCATTTTCCTTATTCTATGTATCTGCCAATTTCCCTAGACTGCAAGCTCTTCAGTGCAATGGATAGTGCTGTTTCTTTCATAAAATCAGTCTCATCGATGGACCCTTACTAGATGCTTATAGAATTTAATAAACAAACAAACAGCATTTTGGATGCTAAACTTGCAAACTTAGCCTGTAAGGTGACAGGAAGTATCACAAATACTAAAATTTTAAAAATTACCTTTAGTGTCAAGGGGAATAAACTTTGGAAGTTGCCAAAGAGAAAATAGTTGACAACCAGTTGTTCTATTGAATGTCTCATACGGTTTAATTTGGATTGATTACAGCTTTGGAAAACCTGGAATCAAGGTGGGCTTTGGGAAAACACAGTCTATAATTGATGCAGCTAATGACCACTTTTGGGTAATTAGGTCGTGCATGAGCACCCCTGTCCCCAGCCTGGTCTGCTACAGAAGCTGCAGATGGAGCAGCCCACTGACTGCATTTCCCCTTCAAACTATCAACAAGGGAGTTCCAAGCAATCAGATTTTAATAGCCAATTAATCTCCCTGGATGATTTTTGTGTAGTATTCAGTGAGCTCCAGTAAATGAGCTCTCCTTGGGCTGAGTGGCCTCAGTGATTGGAAGGCCACTGCATGCTAGCAGCCTGGACTTACTGCTCCCAGGATGGTCAGGAGGCTTAGGCTCTCCTAGTGGGGGCCCACAGTAGCATGAAGAGAAATTTTTTAATAACTCCATGAGATGCCATGGAGCAATTTGTGTACTAAAACTTTTCTAAATAAGTGAACCCCTTCATAGAGCTCTTTGCTGACTCTCTTACAGGATCAGATCTGTTATGTAACAACAGTAAACCCAACTGCTTTCCCTCATAAAGAAGAAATCAAGCTTGGAGGTTAAGTACATGGGTTCTGAGGTCAGCTAGTTCCAGATCTGTGTCCTTGCTTTGCCACTTAGTAGCCATGTGTCATTTCCTAACTTGAAAAGTGGGGGTCACAATAATTCTTATTCCATTGAGTTGTAGTGAGAACTAAATGAATTTACTTGTCAAAGATCTAAACCCAATGCTGATACATAGTAATTATCCAATTAAATGTTAGTCACTATCAATAATGATGAACAGACAGCCCAGAAGGTCATAGAGGAACCAGCCAGTTGGTGTGACCCTTAGGGGCACTTCTTCCTTTTCTTCAGCAGAATCTACCAACAATCTTTATTGCAGCTGATGAATATTTCCAGTATGGAACCCAACTTGGGGGAAAAGTCAGAGTGAAATAAAACTTACTGTGTCATAGTGATGAAAACTTTCCCTCAAGGGCAAGCCTGTGGGGAATAAGGGACAGAGACCACAAAACTCACTGGAGGCACTTCCTGCATATGGAATGCATATTTTGCTACACTGAGCACTAGTGTCCTTTCTCCTGTCCTCCTTTCTTCCAGATGGGTGGCATTCTGAGTGCTCAAAACAGAACACTAATAGGAAAATCCCCCTTCCTCCTCTCATTATATAAAAACTTACTTGATATCAGGGATGGTGCTTAATTGTTTTTAATGCACACTTTTTATTGTCATGTAACCATCGCTGAGAAAAGTACTCAAATAATCCATATAATCCATATTTTCAAAAAAAAAAAACCTGTGTAATCAGTACCCAGATCACAAGAAGGAACATTACCACCTACCTGAAAATACCCCCTACCCCATGTCACTTCCCAGTCATTAACTTTCCCTAAAGGTAGTCACTATTCTCTTTGTTCATTTTTTAAAACCTAGAATTGGGTATAGAAGTTATCATTGAATATGAAGAATGCTTGGAGCATGTGCATAAAAGAAAAGGTGGGGGGCAGTGATATACAGGAGCTCAGTTCTACTACTGTAAGCAACTTCACTTCCATCTACATTGCATGCTAAATGAAGCTGCAGCACCCTGTTTCATCCTTGTCTTCAATTTTGAAGTATTCTCTTTCCTTGTTCTCTGCACAAGGATCTGTTCTAATTGCCCCCTTTCAGTTGTCAGTCTTCTCTTCTCTGTTCTTTTAACTCTCAGTGCTATTGCAATGCTCTAAGTCCTTCCCTACAGTATGAGTTAAATTGTCCCATGCTTATGAACTGGAACTAGAAAATGTACTTCATTTAAATACTTTGGATATATAGCATCATTTGCCCAATATGGTTCTAGGAGGATGACATATTCTTCCTATGACCTGTTACCTCTTTTCTAGGTGCTTGCAATCTAATTGGAGAGAAACACAGATGTGTGAAAATTAAATAGCTACATGGTCCAAATGAAAAAGAAGTTGACATGTATGAGTAAAAGGTAAGAAAGAGTTAGGAGGGAGTGATCCATCAATTACTTAAACAGCACAGAGAGGTGCCACGTCTTTCATAACCAATCAGTAGTACTCAAAGCAACAAACATGATTTACTTTGAGTTTAAGACAGAAGTTTTCAAATACAGAGAACTCCCTCATTCCTAGTGAAAATAATGACAATAAAATCTACGCCAGGAACAAGAATGTGACATTTAAGGATACCATGTATAAAGAAAGAGTTGAAAATCTTTCAAGACTCAACATTGGATCACATGCAGGAACAAGAATTGGAGCATATTTTCCACAAATGAAAGTTGATTTTAGAAGGTGTCAGAACTAAATTGTGAATATTCTGAGGAAAATTATTTTGATATTTGAATTTTATACCTAGCCAAACTATCAACCAAGAGAAAAGGTAAAATAAAAGCAATTTAAGGTATTTGGTGGGAAATTCTAACTCCTGTGAACTATTGTTGAAGAAATTGTCTAAGACTATATTCTAGCAAAGTGAGGAAAAAGTCAAGGAAAAGAATAATCAGTGACATAAGAAATAATATAAGCTAATCCAAGAATTCAAAGAAGTCCTAGAATAAAGGACTTTTGTTCAGCAGTCCAAGGAAGCAAGTTTTTCAAATTCTTTTCAGATCAGAATTGAGTTCCATAAAAATGCCTCCAAAAAGGTGAATGAAGACTGAAGTCTAAAACAGAGCAAATAAATATTGGAGAAATTCATAGAAATTTTTTCCTAAAAATGTAAGGAAAAGAAAAACAAAATTTAAAAGAAATACATACATGTTCCAATTGCAAAATATTTCTTTCAGGTCACCTATGAAACATATCCAGAAGTTTACATCTTACCACCTGCTCAGTTAAGGCTGTGATCCAAATAACCATTTTATTACTTGGAATACTGGAATTTCATCTTCTCCAGGTTTTCCTGCTTTGACCTTGTCCATCATGGCAGCACAGAGCAGTTGTATTAACCATTTGCACATAAAAAGGGGTCATATCCGTGTTATATTCAAAACCCATAAATAGGTGCTATCTCTATCAGAGTAAAGGTGATCTTCACAATGTCTAACAGATTCCACATATCCAGCCTCTCGCTGACATCTTCTTTTGCTTCTTTCCTGTTACTTTATCCTGCCCCACCAAATATGGCCACCTTGCTTTAGGATCCACTGCAACAATCGAGTGGAGGCCACTCTCTTCCTGGATAGTCCTCATCCAATGACAAACGTTGCATGGGCACTATAGCCATGCCATTTCTGCGTCTCTGGCAATCTGCCATAGAGCTTCTTGAAGAGTGGGAAGAAACTGTGAACCTGCATAGCAGTTGGGAGCTTACCCTCTTCCATCTTGCTTTGTACACTGATGTTACTCCTCCCTGAACTTTTTAATAAGTGTCTGCTTCTTGGGGGACCTGAAATTATATAGCCCAATCTCATCTGAATGACCCTGTTTTAGATATAAGCCATCACGAACTCATGTGATATGCTCATAGTGTAGTTTATCATTTAAAATATTAGACCAGTGCTGACCTGACATTCATGAGGTGGCTTCTTTTCTTTGTCACCTTGGGGACAAACAGTAGGCTTTGGAGTCTCTTGTTAAGGGAAGGAAGAATAATTTGTGGGACTAGCACTCCATCTTTGGAATGTAAAAGAAAACAAAAGAGAGAGAGAGAGAGAGAGAGAGAGAGAGAGAAAGAAAGGAAGGAAGGAAGGAAGGGAGGGAGGGAAGAAAGGAAGACCATGAGAGCAGAAACGATCTCCATCCTTTTCTTACTTATTACTTCCAATTTGTGAAGTTATTGAGAGGCAGGTACAATCTATTATGCATGTGTAGCATGCTCTAGTTGGGAAACTGTCTATATCTATCCTTCCTGACTCCCTTTATCAACCCCATAACTGTAATCTACATTTGACTGGCAAAACAATGAGACTTACACTAGAATATAATATGCAGAATTCCCTGAGTTGTTGAGGGTGGAAATAGGATCTAGATATCCATGATATTATCTGGATTAGGAGTTAGGAGATTTTGTTTTTAGAAACCAATTTTAAAGTAGTTTTAGCTTCACGGCAATATGGGGAAATGTACAGAGATATTCTATATACTCTGTTCCCTGCACATGCATGGCCTCCACCATTATCAGCATCTCATGCAATAGGGGTCCATTCGTTACAACTGGTGACACATGATGATTACCAAAGTGCATAGCTGACAATATGGTTCACTCTTGGGGTTGCCATTTGATGGGTTTGGACAAAGGCATAATGACATGTGTCCATCCTTGTAGGGCCATGCAGAATAATTTCACTGCCCTGCAAGTCCTCTGTGGAAGGACATCATGGTTGCTTCCAAGTTTGGGCGATTATGAATAAAGCTGTTATAAATATCTGTGTGCAGGTTTTGTGTTGACCAAAGTTTTCTGGTTAAAGGATTATTAGTCACCTCTACTTCATAAAGAGAGCAAGAGGTTGAGAGATGTGAAGGGAGCTGCCCCAGTTGGCATCCCTCCAGGACTAGTGTCCACTCTGATCTGTGGAGCTGCCATTCAGATGCTGTCAGTTCTGCACTAGTAACTAGACATTATTTAGCAGTAATCAGAGTGACAGCCTGATCAATTTGGAGAAAAACAGAGGCCATTAAAGGGTAGACTCTGTGCCGTCACAGCCTTCATCTCATAATGTTTATTTTCCATTCATATGCCACTCAGTATGTCTCATATATTTTTAATGAGAACATTCTATTAATGCCAGTGGGATTGATTTTTAAGGAAGCATTAGAAGCAGCAAAACGTGACTCCGGTGCAGTATTGACTATTACCCATTATCCTACCACACTTGTTCTGACCTTAACATTAGCCAACAAAGAGAAGTAGGACGTTAGTGTGCTTCTAAAGAACTGTATCTGAGAATGGAAAAGGTCTAATTGTGGTTACAAGCACACTTCTCCTGAATGGCCTGTGTGAAGAGCCAGCCACAGGGCTATCTGCAATGGACAGAGGGAGAAACTCAAGGAGCTGCTTGGTTCCTGCATGCTCCTCCCTCAACCCACTGGGCTCAGTGTCCTGCCAGCATGGATTCACCAGTGATTCACACGGTAGGTAGCAGAGTGCTACGGAGAGACTCCAGCTCCACGTGAGCTTTGTGTCTCAATTTCCTTACCTGCAAGTGGAGATAATAATACCTCATTCAATTCTTGGGAGGGTTAAATGAGTTAATATATGTGAAACAGAGTGGTGCTTGGCATGTGAGCTAGTGTTATCTATTCTTATGTTATCTCTAAACATCAGATCTCTCAGAAGCAAGGTACAGTTCTTCCATGTGGCTCTTCAGTTCATGATGGCAAGACATACATGGATTCTCTCCAGTGAGGAGTTTATGATGAGACAGACAAGTTTTTCTAAATCTTTGGATGACCTTGATTTGTAAAAAAGTACTACTGATAACTTCTAGTTGTGAAGGGTGTGTTTGCTGCAACTTTTATCGTTAGGGCCATTGAATATTTGAGCCTTTGCAGAATTGGGTTTATAAGTCATGGGCAGAACTGAATTGTTCCAGGGAATAAAAGCATAAATTTGAGGTTTTGTTGGGAAGAGGGAGATGTCAGCAACATGGTTATTGCATGGAAGGATACAGTGAAAAAAGACCAAACAATAATCCCAAAATATAGATAGTAGTAAGGCCAAGGAGGGATTTTTTTAAAAAAATTATTTTAATTTTATTTGTTTATTTATTTTTATGTGGTACTGAGGATTGAACCCAGTGCCTCACACATGCTAGGCAAGCCTTCTGCCACTGAGCTACAGCCCCATCCCCCAAGGAGGTATTTTAACAGGACATTTATACTTACTGTGGGACTCTTGATGAGTCTTCTAGTACGACTTGGGGTATGAACTCCTTCCTTTGTCCTTTCCGTGGACTCTTGAGCAGAAATGCAACATTCACATAGGAAAAAATTCTTGTCTTCAATAATGTTGAAGATATGCAAGTGAAAACAATGAGAAACAATGTGATAATATTAAAAAAGTAAAACTAATGGCCCGATTGTGGTAAAATAATTACAACAACATGGTTCATGTCAGGGTCATTTTGGCAACACTTCGGGTAATCAATCGACAATCTACATGAAAGTTCATGAAGCATACATATCCTTGAGCTCCAATCCTACTTCTGGGAATTTATTCCAAGGAAATAATTTAGGAGAAAAAAAATCTGTGAAATCTGAAAAATATTGGGTGTTAATTGCAGATTAAACTTCAATAAGAAAAAAGGAAAACACTAAATCTTATAAAAATGGTTGTAAAGAATTTTATAAACCTCTATGGAAACCCAGGTGCTCATTAAAATAGTACTTTTTAAAGCAAAATGGAATATGCTTACAATATGACATTAACTATAAAAAGGTAGTATACCATTATATTTATACCTTAATAAGCATGAAAGCTAAGTTTAATATAATAAACAATGATTATATGAGAATACAGAAAAATGAAGCTAACTGATGTGTTGAGGGGTGGAATTTTGTGTCTTCGTACTTGAATTTTTGAAATCCTTTATTTTTTTTTTTTAAGTGCTATAGATGTCCTATCACTTTTCCTTGGAAGGAGATGGGTGGGATATGGGATCCAACACATAGTGGGGCTCTAGAAGCCAGAACTAGGAGAGGAATTTGGAAAAAAATCCCTGAGGATGGAATAAGAGGAATCTAATATCTACCATACGGGCCAGGAAGGTTGCAAGGGAAAGGAGATTCTGTAGTGTGAAGCTTAGGAATCTGAACAAGATGGAACACAATTGGTAAGATTCCCAGAGGCACCCATCTTTTGGGAGGGGATGAAGCAGGACACAAAATCAAAGAGAGAGTCATGGTGGTAAGGTCTAGGTGTCTTCCATTTGTGTTGGTTCCCCCAAGTGTGGTGACTTCCTTGGTAGCCTTATCAAAGGAGATGGTGAGTTTCCTTTGATAACAGTTTGGATTGTGTCCTTTCCAGGTAAAGATACTAGAGTTGCTCAGGGCAATGCTAAGATCCAGGAAGAGCTCTACAATATACTTTGGTTGCTGGTTCTGGGTTACTGGGGCAGATCACCAGAGGTTAAAGAGGATGGTGTGATCTCCATGCAAAGCACAGGGGAGTGGATGTAAAACACAGTGGATGATCTGGGAGAGAAAACTGGAGTAAAAGTTTACTGGTCTGATGGTGTCTAAGGGCAAGTGTGTTTGGAAAAAGGAGCAAAATTATGCAACAGAAGCAATGGGATGCTGCGGCTATCTTTTCCGACTCCTGCTCAGATGTTCAGAGGATAGCAGTTGCCACACTGCCCAAAGAACTTCATGGTTCCTTCTACTCATTCCATCTCATCTCCAAGCCAGAGGGCTGGGCATGCAGTTCAGTGATAGAGCCTAGCTTGTGCAAGGCCCTGGGTTTAGTCCTTAGTAACCTCAAGAAAAAATGGGGTCTTATCTGGACCAGGGTTTGCCCTCTAGACCAGTAGTTCTAGTTGATTTTACCACCAGGGGGCAATTGGCAATGTCTGTAGACATTTTTATGTGCCAACTGAGAAGGAGTGCTGTGGGCATCCAGGGGATAGAGGCCAGGGATGCTGCTATCCTACCCACACAAGACAGCACCCCTTTACAATGGGAGGTTCAGAATGTCAGTAGTGTCCAAGGTGTGAAACTTGCTTCAGACTCAATCATTTGCCATGACACACTAATCACAGCCAAGAAGAAATAAAGATGATGACAATGGGGTGTCCTACACTTACAAAGCACTGGTGATTCTTCATGGACTTTTGCATACAATTTTTTCACAAGATCCTTCCAATCCAATGAGGCAGGCAGGGATAATTAATTAGCCCCATTATTTCCATTTTTGAGATAAGAACATCCAGGTTGGGAAGGAGATTTGTCTGAGGTCTTGCATCAGCAAAAGGCTGAGCTGGGCAAGAAGCATAAGTGTCTCAACACCCCATAGGTCTTCTCCCATGGCACCATGTTGAACTTTGTGAATAGAAAAAGAGGAATCCTGAGCATCACTCCCAAGTCTGGCTTTGTCCAGGGCCTTACACATTAGTGGTGGGGTCAAAAGTCCTCATTCCCAGGCTAATAGAAAAAAAAATACACCTAAAGAAACTGACAGGGAGTGGTCTTATGACTGAGGTCATGGTGGCTATTGAGGAACCAGATACTCATCTAATCCTCTGCACATCTTAGATCAAGAAGGAAACCCCTTGCAAAGAACAACACCTATTAACTCTCCTTTCCCAAGTAGTAGATTATTAACAGTAACCATTAATAGCTGAAAGTTTTATAGATTTACCCCGGGGGTCAAGTATGAAATAAATGTGAACTTGTTTACTACTTTCTCTATTTGCCAAAAAAAAATAGTCTTAATTTTATCTCAGGCACATAGCAGGGAATCAATGTCCACTCATTTTCATCTCCAACCATGTTTCCACCCCAAAACACCAGGCATGACCACACCGACCACCCTCACTTGGGAGCAGAGTCTTTCCTTCCTCTCAGAGTGTCACAGATAAAGGTTGGAAACCCCCCTAATTAGTAATTGGCTGGAATGTGAAGTTGGCATTGTAACATTGGCAGCGATAATCAAGAATGCATCCAAGTAGCTGGCCCAAGGGACCATATTAACTCACCTGGCATTTAGAGAGAGAGTGCAGGGCAATGGATGAGATGGGAGGCAGGGCTGGGGAGGGCTGGGCAGTACTGGGCAGTGCTACTGAGCACTGGTGCTCTGGATGAGTACCACGTCTCTGAATAGCACACATTGAAGCACTGAATCAGGGTTTGGTCAGGGAGAAACAGATATTTTAATACAGCTACTTTTACCCTGAAGACATCAAAATGTTGCTTTCTAATGTTTTTAAAAACCACTGATGGGTATTGGACTTCCATCAGTGTAGGTTTTGGGACGGATGAAGTTCTGAGTTTTCCCGAATGCTAGTAACACCTAAAGTGAAGACTCAGAGGCTGCTGGGACTCCACGTTTTTCCTTTCCATCGGGTTTCATTCCGTCAGAACTACTTGGGCCTTCTGGCAGAAGCTGCTGCATCTCACCTCTCAGAACTTTGCCACCAGTGAGGAGTTGATTCTTCAGACTGGGTCCACCTAGAGATGCCCAAGGGCAGACCCTATACAGTCACATGCTTCTGCCCAGCCTCTGGCTAACCCTCTGTGACCAAGGAGGTGTGTGCTGTGACAGACAGCCCCTCCTGAATCACACTAAGCAAACGTGTACCAATGGCAGCTATTGCTTCGAACACTTCCTCATATTAACTCACTTGATCGCACTACAGTTGGAGTTATCCTGAGGGATAGGCACCTTTGTAATCATTCACATTCTAGGGATGAAAAGACCAAGGCACAGAGAGAGTAAGTGACTCACCCACCCAAGGTCACCTGGCTATTCTGCTACAGAACCGGAATTGGAATCCAGGCAATTTTAATCCAAAATTGTGTTTTTAAATCCTACTCCATACCACCTCTCACTGCCTATTGGAAGGAAGAGGCAGAAAAGCTCTCCTGAAGAAGGTGGATGTCGTTCCCAGAAGAAAGGAGGCGTTGATGGGCAAGCAAAACAAGAGATGTGCTCATTTCTTCCTCAGCCTTACCAGGTGTGAACTGGGGGTGACACTGACTTGTGTTGTTGCACTGTAGGCTAACTGGAAAAATACACAGGGGGCAGAGTCACACCAGTGGGGGCTAGTGGCTGTTGTCACTGTATTGTCAGTCTCATTTTATTTCCTCTTGGTGTTTGAGGAGTGCCTTTGAAACCCCCAGGCTGGGTCCAGGCATGGTAGGGAAACCATGTTCATCCTAGGTCCATTTAAAGGCAGTGGCAAGAATGGCAGAGCAGAGCCCCCAGGAGGATATGAGATGTGGGAGGAGCATCTGGACCTATGGCTAAGCCACAGCTCCCCATTTAAAAATTCACCTGCAAGTTCTCCCCCCTTAGGGACCCCACATTTTGTCCTAGGAAGCTGAAAACCCACAGAAGGGCGTAAAGGGTTTTCCTGGCTCCAGAGCTCAACGCTGGCTGAGTGCCTGCCCTAGCCTGAAGCAGATCCCAGGGACAGATGTGAACAGACTTGTTTGGAGGTGAGAAAGTAGAAACCTGGGGTCACACATCCCTAGCTTCTGGGGAGAAGGGAGATTCACACATCCGGAAGGAGCTTCCTGTGGCTTTTCTGAGAATGGACACTATAGGTGACTTCTGCTTTTCCAATCCCAGAGGTCTTTGAAGTGAGGCAGAGCTGGACAACTTGTTTGTCCAGCCTGACCTCTGCTGGGTGCGATTTGTGGGAAAAGAAATGTGGTTGGGAGTGAGTGGGGGTATAGGGTCGGACACCTGAAGCTCAAGTCTCTGCTTCTAGTTCCAGTTTGCTCTTTCTGACCTGTAGGTTGGCGGTTGACTTTGCATTTGTAATTAGGAGAAAGATTTTTTTAAAACTGGGATTGTACTACTGATTGCTTACTCTAAACTAGATTGAGATAGACTATTTTCAAAACTCATAGAAACACCCTTGTCCAGCATCACACTCACTCACTCCTGTGCAGACTCACCCCACACAGGAAGCTTAGACTCTGCATGCCAGAGGGGTGATTCAAGTTACAGAAAGGAAGAGGGGAGAGGAGTTTGATATTCCTGCCAGAATTCTGGAGGATTACATTTCTGCTTTTTTTTTCTTTTTTAATAGAGAGTTGGAATCACTCCATCTAAACAATAAATCATGAAATGGCCATGTTAATTGCTGTTGAAAAGAAGGGACCCAAATTCACTTTGATGCGAAGTTAATAGAACTTGTTCCTGTTTCTATTTCCTTTCCACAGATCAAAAAGACCCATATGCTTTAGCCTTTTCTGACATTTGCATGCTTTGAGCGTTGTCCTTTTTATACAAGACTCAGAATCAGATATCCATTTCCTCAGACTACATTAGGTAGGGATTAAAGAGATATTGGGGGAACTGGGTCTTTTTAAAATTTTTAAGTGTGCCATGAGTGATTGAAGAAAAGCACTTCCTTTGTTCACGTAGTTTGAACAGCCGGTAGAAAGCTTATGATCACCGTGGAAGAAGCTGGGAAGATGATAGATCATCTAGACCTTGATCACATTCAACGACGCTACTCTCTTTTTACCACAAGTTTAAGTACAGTGGCTTCTACCACTGCTTCTGAGTAAGAAATAGTGTAGAGTTGCCCAACAGGAAGCAAGTCTGTGATTTGTGATGGAATTCCATTGATTTAATCATGTTGACTATAAACATTGATTAAGCGGCTACTGTGTCCCAGGAGCTGCGGGAGTACAGGGAAAGTGGAGATGAATTAGACTGAGGCCCTGCCCTCAAGGAATTCATAGTCCTGAGTCCAAGAAACTAGCCAATCAATTACAAAACAGCTTTACAGATGCTTAATCACTTTTGTAGAAAGTTCTCTGGGAGCATGAATTCTCCCTTCAAGATCAAAAAAGCTGTTATTTTGAAGGATGAAAAGAGCCTCTAAAATCCAAAGAAATGGAGAAGGGACTCAGGGGTGACAGAGGACAGAAGGCAAGACTAAGTGAGGGGCATTTGGGGCAAAGAAAGTGTTCTTATGTGGCCAAGGGCAGGGTGTATGGTGGAGGGTGAGGGAAGACAGCTGGTGTTTGGAGTACAGAAATCAGGGAAGGTTTCTGAAGATCTTGCAAGTCATGTCAAAGGATTAAAGTTATTTCAAAAAAGCAGAGACCCATCAAAGGGGTTTATCATGGAAATGCTTAAAGTGCCTGATCAGTTGTGAGTTTTTAAAAATAGTGAAAGTATTAGCTCAGAGATTAGCTTGGAAAGCAATGAAACTGAAGGCAAGGAAACTTCTTAGAGGTTATGGTCTGGAAGATGAGCCAAGAGAACTTCAAAATGGTAGCACAACTGAGAATCTGAGGGATCAGATTCTAGGAATATTTTCTGAACATGTTGAGGAAAAGCAGAGATTAGTAAGAAAATCTGAGTTTAATAACTAGGTCTACCACTGACTGGGTGATGGACATTGGGTAAGACTATCCGTCTAAGATGAAGTTTTCTTGAGTTCTACAATATGGATATAATAATAATATTCATTTTGTAGACATGTGGTGGCTGGGAGAATGCACTGCACAGACCTCCAACCGCAGAGAGACTGGTGGCCTGAGGGCCTTAGTTGCTGTGCCCTGAGGTCCATTGCTCTGTTTGCACCTGGGCCTGGCTCCTTACTTCCAGACAGTGACAGAGCTCAGCAGGGCTAAGGAGTTGGGCATATGCACAGGAGACATAGGATTCCTTTGACACCTGCCTTTGGCTTGCAGACTCTCAGATGAACTTCATTTGCACATTGGTGCACTTCAGATCCTACCCAACCTTCTCTTCCTCTCTCCTTCACCCAGAGAGACTTGCATCTTACTCTCACAGCCATATCTAGCTTCCCATTTTCTCTCACAGGTGTTGCCCCTAATAAGACCCTGGCTCATTTAACTCCATTTTGACTTCTGCCTCACAGAAGACCTACAGTAACCCAGATTGAGGTACTATTTTAGTCAGGTTTTTATCTCTGTGATAAATGCATGAGAGGAGGAAAGATTTATTTTAGTTCATGGTTTCATTGCTTTGGGCCTGAGGTATGGCAGAACATCATGGCAGAAGGGCATGGTGGGGGAAAGCTGCTCACTTCATGAAAGCTGGTAAGCAAAGAAAGTGAGGAAGGGACCAGGGACAAGCTATAGTCTCCAAATGCACAACCCCAGTGACCTACTTCCTCCAACTATGCCCCACCTGGCTACAGTTTCCAGTAGTTGGTTCAGCAATTGATATATTAATCCATTGATGAGAGAGAGAGAGAGACTCGCTTGCCAGATAAAAAATATATACCCCAAAGGCACACCACCAATGATCCATCTCCTCCACCACACTTTTCCGCCATGGTGACCTGCCTCACCTCAAGCCGCAGGAAATGGAGCCTGCTAATGGGACTGAGACCTCTGAAACCATGAGCACCCAAATAAACTTTTCCTTCTCTACAATTTTTCTTCTCAGATCTTTTAGCCATAGCAGCATAGAAGCTGACTGAAACACCTGGTTCTGGAGCCTAGAAGCCTGAGACTAAGGGTTGGTTCCATCCGAGTGCTGGAGGAAATCATCTATTCTCTCTCTCCCCTAGCAGGTTGCTGGCAGTCTTTGGTGTTTCTGGGCTTATAGACCCATCACCCTGAACTCTGCTTTCATGTCCTCTCTGTGCGTGGCTCAGTGTCCAAATTTCAGCTCTTTATAAGGATACCAGTCTTACTGAATTAGAGGCTCAGCCTATTCCAGTATGACCTCATGCTAACTAATTACATCCACAATGTCCCTAATTCTGGGCACAATGACTTCAGCATGTGGATTTGTGGGGTGAGGGGTAGGTGGGCACCTTTATAACAAGAAACAGGACAGAGTTTACCTGATTAATACCCCAAAAGGGGCATTTTCCTCTCCAAATCTGGGAGTGAGTTATCCCTCCTCTGCCAAAGTCATTCAAACCAAATAGAAGAAAAGACCATATCTGCAGTTAAATACCAAACTCCTAACCCCATAATTTTGAAATCATCTTAATTTCCTTTTAACCCCTCCTATCCTGTTTACATCTCAGATTCCAATGGCCAGTTTTATACCAAGCTTCTATCCCACTCTTTATATGCTTAGTTATTGGGCAAGTAAGTATTCTTATTTATAATTGCCAACCAGACTAAGAAGCCTCTTCTGAACATGATAATTCATTATTCAAATCTGATTTACAAGAATAGCTGGAAGAAACTGGGGAAACTGGTGGTTTACGGAAGGTTTAAAAATAGCAAATAACATTCAGAATAATGAAATTGAAGTAAGTCTACTGGAGACACTAAGAACAAAATACCTAGATTTCTCTCTTCATGGACTCTCATTCTCAAGGTATGTGAAAACCTTTCACTTATATCCTCCGATGCAGGTTTCCCAACCTTGGCATTGATACTCTGGGCTGAATAATTCTTCGCTGTTGATTGGTGCAATAGCAGATGTTTTGTGGCACCCCCTGGCCTCTACTCACTAGATTCTAGTGTGTTTCCAGGCACTGCCAAATATCCCTGGAGGGCAAAATCAGCTCCAGTTGAGAGTCACCATCTTAAAGTATGCAAAAGCACTTTGTTAACTCCAAAATGCAATGCAGATGTGTGGAATTATCTCATTTATTACTTCCAACAGCTGAGTGTTCTGTATAGATGGCAAAATAGTGCCTGTCATTTAAATGACTTGCTTCAGATCACACTGAAGATCTGTCTTAGCCCGTTGAGATTGCACTGCAATCACCAGAAACTTCTATTCTAAATGGCCTTCGCCATTCTCAGATGGGAAAGTGTGTTGTCCCCAAGCCACCACCAGAGGACGTCTCTGAGGGTTCGTGGAGCTGTTCCTGAGTAGACAGTATGCAGAACTGCACTGGCTTCTCATCTAAATGCCGCCAGCCTATTTGCATATTTGCATATTGTTCTTATACAATAGGTGAGTGTGCCTGCTTGCAAAAGAGACAGACATAGATCTTTCCTAGCAAGTGTTTATTTTGGGTCAAGCTGTCTGCTCACGGACACGCACAGCTACTGAGGAGTGGGTCCCTGTGTGCAAACGGCATAAAATGCAAAGTGTGAATGAGATCCCCCGCACCCCTCCCCAGTCTCCTCCACGGTCACAAGGGCTAATCTTATTCTGCCTGCTGATTGTGGGAGGCTTAGTTAATCTAATTAAATGAAGCAAGTGCCTCCAGAGTTCCTAGTCCTGCTATCCCCTCTCTATCAAGGAATGGCTCTAATGGCCCAACAAAGGGCTCAGCCCAGTGCACCATGAATTTGAGATAATGTCCTGTGTTGGGTTAACCCAACTCTCCTGCCAGCAGAGCTGATGCCATCTGCCCATTTATTGACAGCCTTGTCAGCAAAAATCTGGAGTCTGAGGGTGGGCAGGCAGCCAACTTGCTTTCCACTGTCTCTCCAGTGTCTCGGTAACAGATGTTGTGCCTCATGCCTGGAGCTGCTGTTGGCAAATCGCTGCATGCTCATGTTATTTATCAGAGGGTGGAGGGAGGGCAGGAAGGGATACATGTTTTCCAGGAAGGAATTTGTATTCCTTTCCAGGTTCTCTATTTGCAGATTAAAAAAAAGAAGTATTTGAAACCAACTTTTTCGAATGTAAAATAATCAGTTTATTGGTCAATACTGAAAGAAAAAAATCATTTCAAACCAGGCAACTGTTCAAGGTGCCAAATCACAAGTTACACAGGTTTCCAAGGCCTTGAGCACTTGCCATAATTCCCTAAGGATCTCCCTGGCCTTGGAAGATGCCTTTTAATTGGACTGTCATACAAAAGCAACTTAGCCAGGAGGATTTTTTTTAATAAATAATACCTCACTCATAGTCCATTCTTACCGCAGATCAATGGAAATCAATCAGGTTGCTATTGAATGAATAAAGAGTGTGATTCTGTAAAGAGACAATGTGTGTATGCCCCTGATGGAGGATTTTTTTTTCTGCTCGTACCTTTATTTTTTAAAGGAGGAAACAGGAAAAAAAGGATAATGCTTAAGGAATACATTGAAGACTCTATATGGATATTTCCATGGATGTTCTGATGAGCCAGTCTAGGTTGGATATTACCCTTTCTGGAGAGTCTTGTAAAAGCAGCTTTATCAAAGCCTCTTTTTCCCATTTGTAAGGCACTCAACCATTGGTGCACATGAGCTTCATGTTTGTCCATTCAGCCATAACAAAGGGAGTCTTGGCTCAGGAGAGAAAAACAGCACAGAGGGACTTATGCCCCATTGACACCTAGAAAGGAGAGAATCATTCACTTGGGGTGATAGGGGGAGGACAAGTAGCTCTGATGGGGGCATCTGCAGCTAACCAGTCAGGGAGGAATGCATGTGTGTGTTTCTCTGTTGATTATTTCTTGTTGTGTATGTTGAAAAGGCAAAGCCCCTCCCTGCATGGGAACTGGAAAATTCACCAGGGCAAAGGTCTAAGAGGAGATGAAGACTGTGCAGAGTTATCCAGGAAATAGCTGGGCACCTCAGGGGCCCCAGAAAGCTCATACCACTGCTGGATGTGTTGAGTTAAGCAGGTCAAGCATTAGAACCACGCAGGTTGCTCTCCTGTGTCTGATGCCTCCCTTAGCTGCATTGAGACAAATGTCACTGTCTTCTAATCAAATGGTCTCAGCAGAAGCAAGACAATAAAAGTCTGATGCAAATGAATGCAAAGCATATCTGATTGCAAAACCCCAGACTAACTGGAGAGGATATAATTGACAACACTGAAGTAGTCATCCTACCAATCCCCGGGGCTTCTGGCCTTTGTATTGTGCGCTTCCTAGTGCACTTTTTTGTTGTTGCTGTTGTTTATACGGGTTTCTTACCCGCTGGAAGGTTTTCTTTCTGGTTGATACCCAGGCTACACAGTCCATTCTGGCACTTCAGGTTAGGCTTGGTTCTATGCCCTCTCAGGCTAGGAGCAGGCTCAAAGCTGAATGTGTATGAGGCTGTGACAAGACTGAGAAGTATGGCCAGGGCTGGTGCTCTGGTGGAGCTGAGGCTCTGAAAGGTGAACTGTGGCATCTAGGATGGCTCCACATTACAGGTGGAGGCACCCCTTTAACTTGACAGATGAGGACCAGGGCTCTGGGACGAAAGGGTTGCAGAACAATGTTGCCCTGTGTAGAAACCTAAGCTGAGGCCCCTGGGACACCTTGAGGGTGAGGTAATGGGGACTGAACAGAAGGTGATGATGAACTAATGGCACAGAGCACCGTGGGGAGGGGCTGCTTCCACAAAGCAAGGTTGGGCATCTCTGCCTGGCAAGCTGGCACACAGGCTCCTCTCACACCTTTTAATCTGCCTCCCAATTATCCAGGGCATCCAAGTAAGTGATGCCATCTAAAAGAACACATTTGGTGCTGGTCGAGTGAACAGACATTGGCCTGGCTAGGAACCCGGCCAAGGTTAGCTGCTTCTCTCTAGCCATGTGAGCTTCGGGGAAGGGCTTCCAGGAGATAGGCAATGCAGCGCCCAGGCCTGGGGGGGCTCCTTACCTTTCCCTCCCGGGGAAGCTGAGCAGTGTGCATTCTGCTGCCTTCACCAGCTGCAGCTCCTGCTTCTGCTGCCTCCACGCTCATCCCTGGCAGCTGGTGAGATGCCCACCTCTCTCTGTACTGCAGCAGGCTGCCAGGACCCAGACAAGACCAGTTGGAGCCTGTGAACACAAAGGGGCCAAGAACAGGGTGCTGTGCTATCAACGCACCGCTTATGCCAGCCAACCTCTCGCCGCGGTTTTGCTTGGTCTCAGGGTGCTCAGTGCGGGAAGCCGCGCGGGCCCCGCCTGCTGCTGCGCTCAGGTCCCTCTGCCTTTGCGCGCAGCCTGGAAGGGCTCTTTGGGCTTCAGCGTTTCTAGGTGACGCACTGAGCCGTTGCTAAGAGGCTCCTTGGCTGGGAAGGAATGGCGAGCCGGTGCGGGGTCTGGCCTGCTCCTGGCCCTGGGTACTCCCAAGCTGAAAACCACAGGCAGGCGCCGAATCACCAGCCGCTTCTTTGTTTAGACCCTGTCAAGCTTGGCGGCAGCCGCTCATTTTTCTGCGCCTTGATACCTGCTCTATGAACACAGTTGATTGGCAGACTGCCAAAGCCTCCTCTTCTCTTCGCCTTCCTCTCCTGCTTCCTGTGCCAGAGCAGCCAGGGGCTGGGGCCCATGACTTATCAACATTGGAGGAAGACCTGCCAGGGTGGCACTGGGGACCCTCAATTCGCTCTTGGTGCTGAGCAGTCAACTGGCCCTCTGCAGGGGACACGACGCTTCCATCATGCCAAACCACACTCTCCAGTCCCTGGCGTTTAAAGCCAGTGAGTGAGACAGCCCCTGGGCATGAGTGGAGTCATAGGGACCCAGGGGACTATTCCATTTGGAAAGGGGCACTGCTGCTCAAACTCATGGGCCTATTGTCGTCATGCCTTCTAAATCTTCAAGAAAAGCCAGAAATCCCAGTTTGGGTATAAAAATCTTTAAAAATTTCACATATTAGCAACAGATCTCAGTTTTGAAAGCACCATGCAGGCCAGGCAAGTCACTTCTGCGTGATTATGCTGGGCCCAATGGCTGTGCATGTGTAACGTCTGCTCTAAACATGTGAGGACCAAGCCTTAAACCCTGTTTTGGGATCTAATTGGCATCTTGTCGTCTGCTTGTAGTGACTGCTCCATGGATTCCTTCTGGATGGTTCTGAGCTCCTTTGGCAGTTCTGATTTGGTTTGTGCCCTTTTGCCAGGAAGTCTAGCATAGCAGTAGCTAGAGAAGAATTAAATTATGAATAGAGAATTTTCTACACTCTGCCTGACCAGGGTTTAACATATGACCTAAGTGTATTAGTTTTCCATGCCATGTAGTCCTGTTGGCACCATGACAGGGTGATCCTTCAAAGTGCACGGGAGCCTCAGTCTTGCTCTGAATCTCCCACTTCTTATAAGGGCTCACCTGATTAGGTCAGGACCACCCAAGATAACCTCCCCTTTGATGAGTTTAGAGTCAACTAAGGGACCTTAATCACATCTGAAAGTTCCTTCACTTTTTCCGTATATCAGAACCACAAGAGTGAAATCCATCATATTTAGTCCCAGCTATACTCAAGGGGAGAGGATTGTCCAGTGTATATATGCCAGGAGTGGGACTTTTTGGAGACAGGAAGCCAAATCTGCCTATCTCACAAAGAAAAATTCCTTTCCTCATTGATTTTAAGTTATTCATTAAATTAAAGCTATGCCAGGTGATTTAGTCCATGAATTTTTAGGTTAAAAAAATGCAACAGGTTGATCTCCAAAGGTACTTTGGGTTATTATAACTCTTCTATTGCCCCTGGATGAACCACACAAATGAAAGAGGGTTTCTCAAGTTAGTTCTGGAACAGTGTACTCATGTTTTGTCTAGTTCTGGGCCAGATGAAGTTTAAAGGACTTAAAAGATTCACAAATATCCAAGCTCTAGAACATTCTTCTAGGTTATGCTGATCTAGATCATTAAGATTTGGTTTTGTGCTAATAGACATTAGGTAGGTCATAAACTTGATTGCTTCTGGAGCCATGTTCATTTAAATAACAGTGAAAGGATCTCAGGAGAGTGTTAGACTATTGTCCTAAGAATTGAGGTTCTCACCTGTGCAATTTGCACTCCAGAAAGAAGAGATGGAAGCTGCAAATGCCAGGAAGATGGCTTGCCCGACTCTGTTATTTGCTTCCCTTTCCCTTTGTTATTGAAAGAGAGATACATACTTCTATTTGGCAAAAGTTTTTCTCTCAACTGTGAGATCTTCAGATCAGGGGAATGTCAAGTCAGGAGGATGGAGGTGGTACCGTCTGCCTCTAAGGAAGCAAAAAAAAATACCAGTGTTGGCATCCCCAGAAAGATGTCCTCTCTCTGGGGCCGACTTCCTTGCACCAAACTACAACCATTCTGGTGGAGGCCAGGTTTCTCCCCAAACACAGACTCTCATGTCTTAAGAATTAATCAAGTCTGAGACTGTGGCTCTCTGCTGTTTAACAACAGAAGAGGTAAAATCCTGGCTTAAGTCTTTTACCAATTTGTAAAGAATCCTGATCTTTAAATACTCTTGTTTCTAAAAGGAAGTGCTAAGGATTTAGGGGGCTCATCGTTGCAAAACCCCCAGGCTAACATGAAAACCTTTAATAGTAGAAAGAAAAGTTTGGGACTCTTTGAGAAATGCTTGCTAACTTTGTAAGGAAAACATCTTTTTGAGAATAATTGAAAATATAAAACAGGTTATTCTTTCCCTCCATTGTATTTGTCTGTGGCTTCTCCTGAGTTTGTGGGGAATTGCATGTCATTTTTAATGGACAAGCCAAATGATAGGCTCTTTGGTGTTCATCAGAAAAATAACCAGATTTTAAAAAAATCTGAAAACACAAAACAAAAATCAGCCTCAAGTAGTCTCATCTCATTTTCTGTCTTGCGGGGGCCTTAGAACGACATCCCGACTGGGGCTGACAGCAAGTCTTTGCCAAGATTCTTTTAACATGGACGAAATCAGAGGGTATGTATAAATGGATTGAATCTATTCCAGGCATGATCTAATTAATAGTTTCTCTCTGTTCCCTATAATGATAAGTTTTGCATAAAGTCTCAAAAATTTAAGTATACAAAACATCTGTTTCATCAGCTGGAGGATTATCATGTAGGAGAAGAGCCATGAGTTAGCAAACCCATGTTCTGATGCGACTGCCCCACCAACCTGCTGTGATGCTGCAGGTTCCACCCCGACCCTATTTTCCACATTGTCACAGGAAGGGAGACAGATTTGGCTATCATTATCAAACTCCACTCTTAGGACCTTAGGGTTCTATGGAGGTATATGAAGTCCTTGAGGAGGGGAAGGACAAAAAGGGCCAATGGTGGATATTTTACATCAGCAAATGCTCCATCTTTCTTTCCATAGAAAATATTTACTTCCCCACTCTTTTGATGTGGGCTGTATGATTTGTTTTGCTGAATGAAAATTACAGTACTCCAGTTCTTAGTAAAGTCTTTAAGAGATGTCTCATACTTCAGCTTCAACCTCTTGCAGTGCTGCTATGAGGGCACCAAGTCCCAGGTGGAAGATGCTCCTTCAGCTCAGTATTACAATCAGAATGCGTGTGGAGCAGGTCTAGGTCTGTGCTCTAACGAAGAACAGAGCCACAGCAGCAGCCATCTTGCAGACCTGTGAGCAAGACATAAATTTTTGTAGTTTGTAACCTTTGGGGCTATTTGTTACATAGCATTAATATAGCAAAAACTGACTGATACAGGGTCTAAGTGGGCTGTCTCTTGGTTCCTAACTCTACTTTCAGCTAGCAAAGTTCTACTCTTTACTATTTTACATAGCAGTTTCTTCATTACAGTTTGTCTAAATAACAGAATTCTACTGAATTCTTTTTTTTTTTTTTTTTTTTTTTCAGAAAACTGGTGGTTCCTCCCAAATCACCAGTTGCATTACATTACTTTTCTAAAGTTTTCATTGACTTATGATTTTAATAGTTATTTTAAACTTATACATTTCCTATTATGCTATTTTTCATTTCTACTGTTGTAAATAAGCAATACAATAAAATTGAGACTTCAACAAATTAAAACTATTACAATTTTGACTGATAGTATCAATCTGTACTATTTTATATTTCTTATTTTATTGTGAATCTCCAGACAATAAATTAGCAAAGGCTTTAAGATATTATTCCAGCATGGAATGATAGATTACTTTTTAAGACCTTTTCTAGCTCTGGTATGTTTAAAGTCAAGAAGCTGTCATTTGGCCAGGAAGAGATTTTCTACATATTTGGAGAATGGGACCAGGGCTCATGGACATCTCCAGGCTAATTGCCTGCTCAGTGTGCAGGGCACTGAACATGGTGTGCTTTCACATATCCCCGAATTGGCAATCCTGGGACAGGGCTATGACTTGGCTTTAATACCTTGCTCACCTTTGTGTCTCTCATCAGCTATTAGTCCCATCTGAGACTCCTATGCACCTGCAATCTTAAACCCAGTAGGCTTTTCTTCTCCTTCAAGCCCACCTCAAAAGTTTTAACTATGTTCTATTTAATAAGAATCCTAAAAGATGACCAGCAATCACATCGAGTGAATACAGTGAGACCAAGGTGTCAGAGGTGATGCCAGGTTAAGGTGATAACTTTCCCAGGAATTTAATCTCCTAGAATTTTCTAATGTCTTATTTCATAGAAATAAAAAATGATGGATGTTCCACCAACCTAGATGCCCTTTAATAGATGAATGGATAAAGAAACTGTGGTATATATACACAATGGAATATTACCCAGCCAAAAAGAAGAATAAAATTATGGCATTTGCAGATAAATGGATGGAGTTGGAGAATATCATGCTAAGTGAAATAAGCCAATCCCAAAAAACCAAAGGCTGAATGCTTTTTCTGATAAGAGGATGTTGATACATAATGGGGGTGACAGTAAGGGAAGAATGGAGGAAGGATGGATTGTGTAGAGGGAAAGGAGAGGAGGAGAGGGAATAGTGGAATGAGACAAACATCATTACCCTATGTACATGTATGATTACACGAATGTTGTGACTCTACATCGTATACAACCAAAGAAATGAAAAGTTGTACCCCATTTGTGTACAATGAATCCAAATGCATTCTGCTGTCATGTCTAACTAAATAGAACAAACAATAAAAAAGTGAAACAAATGATGGGTGTTCCAGACACCACCCAGAAGCTTGATAAGAAGCTATTTTTATATCTTTGTACCCATTTAAAGACTCTAGGGGAAGTGCCTGCTCCTCTGTGAAGGGCCCTGGTCCTGATGGCTCTTCTTGACCCCAGTTTCTGTCCTCCCTTTTGGGGTGGCCATTCATTTAGAGGACTCCATACATGGCATGCCCTAAAGTGATTGCATAAAAATATTCAAACTTGAACTGGGGATGTAGCTCCATGGTGGATTACTTGCCTAGCATGTGCAAGGGCCTGGGTTCCATCCCCAGCACCACACACCGACACATACACATACACACACACACACACAAAATTTAAGCTTTGTGACCCGCAATTTTCTTGAAATGACCTCAGTTTTTTCCCCAGTGAAAAGTATGCATTAGATTAGATTTTTTCTTTCTTCTCTATTGATTTTCATATCTCACTCTAGTTTAGTCTTTTATAAGCATAAACTAAAATTATTTTAATTGTAAGACATTTTGAATATACACACATGTGCAAAGAATTATTTAACAGATTCCATGCATCCACTAGTTAGATTGGACAGATGTTAATTTACTTGTTCATATTTGCTCTGACTCTTTTATAATTAATTCACAAACCAATTATGAAAATGTTAAAACATGAGAAAATGGGCCTCTTAAAAAAGTTATGATATATGAAGGAAGAAATAAAATATACATTAACAAATAATTATGCAAATGACAGTGTTACATATGAAAACTAATGGGAAAATGCCAGATCTACATTCATAAACAACAACCCTAAGTGCTTCCACTGTTTACCAGGATACAAAGAAAACCAACTCCAGAAAAGCAAAAGCACAACAAAATAGCCATGAGGAAACATAATCAAGTAATTAATGAAGACAAAATTAGAAATAAGTAAATCAGGAAAAGGACAACACATGTCCTAGGAAGAGATTATATAAAATGAAATTAACTACTCCAGAGTATTAAAATATATGGACAGCTGCCCAGTTACGAAGCAAATCTAACTTTGATGCCAATTCATAACAAAAAGAACAACCAGAGAAAAATCATAGCTAAGTAAATCTATAATACACATACATATTCAACATAACTTTATGTAATTCACTAACACATTAAAATAATATCGTGATCAAGCAGGGATTAATCTACAAATGAAAACTGGATTATTAGGAAATCTATTAAGGAATATATAATAGTAGATAATACAGAAAATGATCCTTTCCAGACATTCACAAAATGTACTTAACATTACATGGATGAACTCAGAGAACATTATGCTAAGTAAAATGTGCCAATCACAAAAGACAAATACTATACATACTACATGTACATATATCCGCATATATAAGATATTTGGAGTAGACAAATTTATAGAGAAAAAAGGGACAATGTTGGTTGCCATGAACCAGGAGTAAGGAAAAATAGGGAGTCATTGTTTAATGAATACAGAGTTCCAGATTTATAAGATGGAAAGTTCTAGGGATGGATTTTGCAACACCCTGAAAGTATTTAGCAATGTTGCACTGCCCACTTAAAAAGGGGTAGGTTAGTGAATTTTATATTCTGTGCATTTTATCCCAACTAAAAGGAAGAAAAATAAATCACCATGACAATTTCATGTAAACTAAAAATATGTATTTAACAATTTCTGGTCCAAATCTAAATAAAATGGAAGAATAAATAAAATTAATTAGCCTGCCCAAAAAGTCTTAACAAATCTGTGGTTTGTCAAAACAAACAGTGGTTTGTCTGAAATCCAATGGCTTCCCAGAAATCAGAAATAAGAAGTAACAATACCTTTTAAATAGAATTTTTCTATTTGAAACTGATTGTAGGTAACTTTTTCCTAATTTTTTTTTTGCTAAGAGTGTCCACTTAACTACTTTTCATCAAATAATGTAATTTTCTATTATCATCATCATCATCATCATCATCATCATCATCATCATTATTTTCCTCTTAAATGTATTTGACTTTATTTCTTTATCTAAACAAAATCTTTAAGCATGCCATCAGTCCTGGAATAGAATGTGTCTTATAGTTTTAAAAACATAGACTTTCATCTCTATTAATTCCACTTTAATAACTGTATTGTTTAATTCTTGCTACCTCTTTTTTTGTTTGTTTCCTTTGGTCTACTTTCTCTACTTGTTCTCATAAGCTGGTATTGGCGCACTTAAGTAGTTCACTGTAATTACATTTCTATTTTTTTTCCTAACAGTTTTTCAATTTTTAACCAATATTTACTGCTGTAAAAAGGTTACGCACTGTCGTTTCTTCAGTATGGATCCTGTCTTTTACCAACCTGGGCTGACCTTCCTTGTAGACTAGTGGAAGTTGAACCACATCTGGGGGATTCTTTGGGTCATTGTATAGAAGTGCAAATGCTGAGGACTGGAGAGCCACCGCTGTTAGCCTAATGAAGGTCAGTGTGACTTGTTCCAGATACAGTTTGTCCCCTACATGACAGTGCACATCCCACGCGGATTCCTCTTCCTACACCAGATCTTTTGCCAGAGTAGAAGGGCACCTTGCCTCCCTAAGCAGAGGAACCCTCACACAACTTGGCAGGTAACAGCACCAGGAAAGAGTCTAGCTAGCTAAGACCATGTCACATACTGGTGTGGAGGGGAGGGTATGTGGATATTCCCACATGGAAAAAGATCCTTCAGTGCACACTACCTGAAACTGCTTGGAGGCCAAGTTCTTTCTTGAATGGGATCTCTCCACATGTGACAGTGTATCTGGTCTTAAACACCCTGGTGGAGCATGCAGACAGCTTGCCATGAAATGTGGGTTCACCCAATAAGGATCTTCTACATGATTTCAGGGCAAATAGCCATTCAAGATAGCACCTTCCTTTCCTCATTCAAGAATAGTTTAGAGGGTGTGGATGCGAGAAGAATCTGCAACATTCGGTTGGTGATGGTGATTTGAACTACTCTTTAATTCCCTATCCTCTTGTCTCTTCCTGTTGAAATAACTAAAGAAGTATAGAGTAGTGAACAATTCAAATAAAAGTTGGAAAACAGAAAAGAATGTTACAGCAATTTTACAGATGCTTCAAGAGATTTCTGGTTTGCTACTTGCTCTAACCTTTCAACAATTTCCAATCAGACAGTGATGCAAAAAAATATGAAATTGACATCGTCCTTATGGGAACCACCAAAAAAATCCTTTTGCCACTTAGAAAAGCAGGGACTTGCTGAGATGGTGCTGGGGCAGTCAATCAAAGGAAGGCCAATGTCAAGAGTAGCCTTGGGGAGTGGACTAATGTTGGCGAACTCTGCTATTGACCATGGTATGCCCCCCTGGACTCCAAGAGGTGGGTGTGGTCTACAAAATAAAGGGTGGGCAATATCACCACTCATTTAAGGTTATTGCTCCAAAAACATTTAAAAATAGCACAGCAACAAAGTCTCATCTATATTCTGCCAGTATAGGCCCTCCCTTACCCTTCCCCACTCCACTGAGCCTTTGTCTCCTCTGGATATATAAGAATTGTTCTTTAAGGTGTCATGTTCTTATTTTTGAGGGTATCTGTCTTTGCAATTTAGGGAATAGATTTATTCTTCTTTGACCCCAGATACCCTTTTCATGTTTATTCAGTTTGTTTTCTTCAATTTCAATCTCCTGATCTTTGTTGAGAGCCAAGTGGCTTTTTATTTCTATGGAAATAAATGATCTTTTTACCCATGGAAACATTAGTCATCCTGCCTCCTCATTTAAAAACTTTCTTCTCTTGAGAAAGTGCCAAAATCAAGGGTGCATACTTATTCATTCCTCTGGGGATCACTCTCAGGATTGTTTTTTGTAGCCATCATTTCTTTAAATTGAAGCATGATACTCTGCAGCCTGTGATTGTAAGTAAAATTAAGGTCTAATGGATGACTTACCACATCATGCTGCATTTCCAGAGTTTCATTTACAATAGTATCGAATGAACTGAGATGAATGAGTTTCACCCTTCAATGGAAACTGGGAAAAACAGAGCCGAGTTGACTTTTAGATAAATATTAACAGTAACTACTCAGAAGCAAAGGTCAAGAAATAATACCCAAACACTTGTCTTTATTCACACAGTTAAATTATGTTCAACTTGAAAATCCATTCTCATTTTTAAGTGAATACATTAATCTCCCAAGGAATGAAAGAAGAAGTTGTCATGAATATAGGGAGAGAGAATAATTTACTCCTGACTTTCTTCAGCCCTCACAAGTCGCATTAAGAAGACCAGTCAATTGGTTCCTGGGGCACTGATCTATATCGGGAACTAAAAGGATGCCTCTGTGTCAGATAGATGCTATGGGTGGCTCCCATGTTCAAGTCACTTCCCCTTAAAAGTGGGCAGGACCTGTCACCTACAACCCATGGTACGTGGTAAAAGTATTTACATGTCCTTACCATCATTACACTAGGTGTATCACATTTAGTCAGTCTTTCATGTTTTTGGGTTCCATGTCTATGAATTCAACCAATTGAGGATTGAAAGTAATGGAAAAAATTTGAACTTGTACTGATCACACACAGATTATTTTCTTGTTTTGATTCCTAAACAATACAGGATAGCATCTATTTGCATAGCACTTGTATTGTAGTAGGTACTATATGAAATCTTGAGATCATTTAAAGTATATAGGAAGATGCCCATAGGTTATATGCAAATACTATCCATTTCATTTAAGGGTCTTGAACATCCCCAGAGTTGGTACTGTCATAGTCTCCTGGAGCCAATCCTTCACAGACACTAAGGGAAGATTGTAAGCAAGAGAAACTCTTTCTCCATTGTTAGTTTTGAATAATAGTAAGCTGCCACATTGTGAGAAGTCCTATGGATGGGACCAAGTGACAAAGAGCTGCAAGCAGACTTAAGGACATGAGAGAGATGTATACCTGAAAGATAGTAAGGAGGCAGGGCTCCAGTCCTATAGCCATAAGAAGAATTCTGCTAACAACCACAGGGAGTCTGGAAGTGGACCTCTCCGCAGTTGAGCCTCTCTCTGATGGGACTCTAGTCCTGGCTGACACTGAATTGCCACCTGATGACACTTTGAAGTGGAGAAGCCACTGGATTTCCAATCTACAGAAAGCTGTGAGATAATACATGTCTATTGTTTTAAGCTTCTGGGTTTGTGGTCATTTGTTTTGTAGCAATGGAAAACTAAATAGAGAAAATTGTGTTTACTAGAGTTCATCCAAGGAGACTCACAAGTGTGGCTGGAATAACTGTTGTCATGTGTCACTTCAGTTTGGGGGCTGATTTCTCTGGGCAAGTTTATCTATTGTCTTATCAGGAGAGTAGCTTTAGTTGCTAGAGGGCTTTTGCTGAGTGAGCTATGCAATCTTTTTTTTTTTTTTTTTTTTTTTGGCGGTGCTGGGGATTGAACCCAGGGCCTTGTGCTTGCAAGACAAACACTCTACCAACTGAGCTATATCCCCAGCCCCCAATCTTGAAATCAGCACTGAGCTACTCAGGAGTAGAGAAGAGCCTGCTTGCTCCCAGTCATCCAGAGACTGCTCCACCTGTCCTCTGCAATACTCAGTTGCTAAATAAATACTTGTAAAAGAAGTACCTGAAGAATGTTATTTCTGAGGGATGCAGATTACTAGCCCCTGTGCAGCTCCAACATGTTTTGCTCTGTTTCTGTATCTGCCATTGAGATCATAGGGCACATTCAAGATATACCTAAAGTTGATGACAAAGGACACCCATTTGTGTTAAGATCCTACTTTCTAATGGGCTGGGAGGGTAGACAAAAGCTAATATTTCCAAAGGAAGACCTCCAAGTCTATTTCAAGATTAGATACTGTTTCTTTTTTTTTAATTGGTTCTTTTAAATTATACCTGACAGTAGAACCCATTTTAATATAATTATACAGCTGGGAATATATCTTTTTTTTCACAATGTATATTCACACAATTCATATAATCTTACATATACGTAGGGTAATACTGTCTGTCTCAGTCTACTATCTTTCCTTCCCCCACCCTCTCCCATCCCATTTTCCTCTATACCAGCCATACTTCCTCCATTCTTTTCTTATCCCCCCATAATCCCCCCATTATGTTTCAGCATCCAATGATTTAGAAAACATTTGGCCTTTGGGTTTTTGGGATTGGCTTATTTCACTTAGCATGATATTCTCCAACTCTACCCATTTACCAGCAAATGCCATAATTTTATTCTTCTTCATGGCTGAGTAATATTCCATCATGTATATATACCAAAGTTTCCTTTTCCATTCTTTAATTGAAGGGCATCTAGATTGGTTCCACAATCCAGCTATTGTGAATTGAGCAGCTATGAACATAGATGTGGCTGCATCCCTATACTTTGCTGATTTTAAGACCTGTTTCTTAAACAGAAAGCTTTGCCTATGCAGGAACTCCGTCTCCAGGGAAAACTGGGAAGGTGCTATGCTGTTTTTGTTGTCTACAAAAAGTAGAAGTGTCCGGGCGCAGTGGCGCACGCCTGTAATCCAAGCAACTTGGGAGGCTGAGTCAGGAGGATCGCGAGTTCAAAGCCAGCCTCAGCAACTTAGCGAGGCCCTAAGCAACTCAGTGAGACCCTGTCTCTAAATAAAATACAAAATAGGGCTGGGGATGTGGCTCAGTGGCCGAGTGTCCCTGAGTTCAATCCCTGGTTCCAAAAAAGAAAAAGTAGAAGTGACTCAGTTGTAAGGGACTAAGGCTGATTGATTTTCCTGAAGATGAAAGTGTCTCCACAATTAATATTGAAACTCATATTTTGAGCAGTCACCACCTTCTCTCAGCCTGTTGCTATGGCTTGGATGATTGTCCCTGAAGTACCATATGTAAAGGTGCAGTCCCCAGTGTGGTGGCATTAGGAGCCATGGCCTTCTGGGAGGTCCTGAAGTTATTGGGAGCATGTCCTTGGAGGAAACTGTGGGTCCACCCCTCCTCTCTGCTCTATTTGGAGATGTGAGCTTTTTACTCTGACACATACTCCCTACCATTGCCAACATCGCCCTTACCAGAACCAAGCTGGTGGGAATGCCCTGGTTTCCAACTTCCAAAACTATGAGTTAAATGAACCTTCTCTCTTTATAAGCTAATTGCTTCAGGTATTTCCTTGTAGTAATGTGAAGCTGACTAACACACTCCATTCTAGGGTAATGTAAAGTCTCATGTAACATTGTAGACACAATTTCCAAAAACTTTTATTTTTATTGTCTTATTGTCTTATTTTAAATTGTGACAGTAAGATGTACTTTTGACATGGTTCCATCCAAACAAATGTGAAAGTCCCCATTTATGTGCCACACTCTCTTTGAATCTGCTATATCCAGAGGTAACCATTACTGCAATGTAGTGTGAGTGTGTGTGTGTGTGTGTATGTGCATGCACTCTAGAACAGATTTTATTTATAGAATCAGAACCATTATTTATCTTTATCCTTGGCAATTTCTTAGTCACTAAATGAATGTCTCATGTGTCATTGCCAATTCACATGAATCTACCTTACAGACAAACATGAAGTAGTTTACCATCCTCCTTTGGTAATTATTCTTGTCTGGTTTTGTTATAAGACAATGTGAGGTAAGTAAATAAATTAGAGAATTTTCATTTTTCTATGCTCTGAAATACATTATATAAGAACTTTTTTTTTTTTTTTTAAGAACTTTCCGGTCAAATTTTCTGACCTCTGTGCCTTGAGGACTAAGGATTTAAAATAAAACAAAATTTTTTACTGCAATTATGAATAAAGATGGTTAAAAATATGAAAGTAAATGGACTCTTCAACAGCCTCCAGACATACGCTATACATAGGACTATAACTCACCAACCAACAACATATCATATCCTTCTGGTTTGGAGCAGTGTGTGGAATTAGAAAAGAAACTTCATAAAATTCACCATGAGAGTGAGAACAGAAAGGCCCAGAAAGAAGAAGCTAAACTGGGTTGACCATGAAGCTTTCTGAGTGATGTTAGTTTCTTTTAATCTCAAAGATACTATGGAAGTTCTGTTTAGCTGAGTTACACTCCTTAACTTCTCAGGCTTGATTTAGGACTTTAATGCATGGCTAACTTTGTCATGAAAAAGTTCTCTTCCCAGAGGATTAACAAGCTAAGGTATCATTTTACTTTGCAAATATGCAAAGAGTTTAGCATAGAGTCCGGTTCAATAAAAGTTGATTTCCTTCTCCCAGACCCATAAAAATTCTCATTTCATTTCAATGCATTTACTTCTTCATAGAAGGAAAGGTAGCAAGTAGTGGCATTATTTAACTTAGTATCTGGAAATGAGTGTCAGCTGTGTGGACTTCAGTTGAAATCATAATTCCACGGTTTCTACTAAATCTGGATGTTAAAAATATAGTTATTTCGTAAAGAGACAGCAATTGATGTTTGCCAAAACCCATCCTTGGAGGGGATTAGATTTCCAGTCCACGTTCTTAAGGATCTTATGGAATGCTTTTCCTTAAGACCTGGCATTTTAGAATCTCAAGATGTGAAGAGGTGAGCCTAACCAAGGGGTTTCTAAAACAATAAATGAATTAATGGTCTACCAGGAGGAATTCCAAAACTGGCACTGACCTCAGAGCTTTTCTCATTATATCACTCATAAAACAAAACCATTTGCTTTACTTTCACAGGTCATTCCACACATTCTTTCCATGTTTGGACATAATTCACTAGTCCTCATATAAGGTAAGCTTTGCACTTCATTTTAATTCAATAACCCAGAGAGTCATTGTTTTAAGAGTGGTTAGATTAACATCAGCACATACAGATCAAAGTTCCAGAATGCCAAGTATCTGCTGAATGTGAATATGTTTCAGATGGATTTAGTGGAGCTAGATATTTGATATCACATGAAAAGAGACATTCCGCGATCAGAATCCCAGCATCAAGCTATAGATAGCTACAGATAAGCATGTTCTCTGTTAAGTTCCACTGGAAATTATGTATATGTGTAAGGCACCTCTAGTGTCTACTCAGTGTCCACTCTCCCTTACCAAGAGAATGCCAGTTTTGCTCAGAGTGGGTGATGCACAGCAGTTAAAGTATTCATTTTTTTTTCCAATCTAAATTAAAACTAGGGTTGCCTATGTGATGGAATTCCAGACAATGAGATATAGGTTAAGAATTCCTGGGAAACAGTTTCCTTGTCTTTGTTTCCTTTTTGTTTTCTTTTATTTTCCTGGAACATACTATTGAGGCTGGAGTTGAAGCAGATCTCTTTGACCATGAAGCAACACACATGAGAATGAAAAGCCACATGCTAAATAAAGTTGGTGCAGTGGGAAGAGAGACAGTGCCTGGGACATTGATTGCCTAGATAGTAATACACATGCCACCATTGTTAAGTTATCATTATTTTTAGGTAAACACAATCCAGATTGACCTTGAATCCAAGCCTTTGCTTTGAAGACTTGGGGCAAGAAAGTCTGGGCAGACCTGAATGGAGGTTACAGGAAAGTTCAGACTGAAGGGCTAACCTATATACTATTGGTTCTTTTACAAGAGCCAATTAATATAAATTTGGACGAGTAGTGTTGGTCCAAGAGCTGTATAAATGCCTAGACTAGCACAGCAGGCAATCTGTTCTTAGGTCCCCTCTCATCCTGAAAGAGTTCTATCTCTTCTCTTCACTTAAATAAATCCTACTCCTTTTATTCTTGCCTTCTGTTATTATCTGCGGATTTTGTTCTTCAAATCTGTGGGAAAGGAAGAAAGGAAGGAAGGAAAGAAGGAAGAAAGGAAGGAAGGAAGGAAGAAAGAAAGGAAGGAAGGAAGGAAGGAAGGAAGGAAGGAAGGAAGGAAGGAAGAAAAAGAGAGAAAGAAATTGGTGGCGAGCTGCTGGGTCTGCTGTAACCCTGGAGGTTAAGAGCTGCAACATGCCACTTGGTAGTAGCAGAGAAGAATCTCGCTTTGCCTATTGTGACCTTGGACCCGATGCCTGCGGACATCCCCTGGTGTGATTACCAGGATAACAATAAAATGGGCTTTTTGGGCCTCAGAGGTCTACAACCTACACAGACTCCACCCATCCGCAGAAGCAGAGAATTGTTTCACCTCAAACTCTGGTTTCAACACTACACAGACATTTTTTTTTAAATTTCCAATAATTATCTCCCCATTTTATTTCCTTGGTTAGGTGAAGTGATGCTCATTTTAAGAACATAGTTAGAAGGCTCTGACACATTTTTCTTTTTATTTATTTAGGTATTTTATTATTATTATTATTTTGTTTTTAGAGACTTCATTTTGATTCATTGCACACATATGGGGTACAAATTCTCATTTCTACGGTTCTTGACACATTTTTTCTTGCAATGATCACATAGTTACTTTCAGAGCTAATAATCCTCATTCTTGGGTGCAGGAAAGGAGCTCTTTTGTTTTGGAAAGGAGAACAAGGCAGATCTTTATAAATCTCTGGAAAGGCAGGATCCAGCCCCAGGTGACTCTTGGGTCCCCAGCTGTAGATATTTTTGCATGAAGGGTGGGCTGCGTACAGACATATGTCTGCGGGGACTGGAAGTTCCCCGAGACATTGCACATCACCTGTCATGACTCAGTAGCTCCCCTCTCCCAGAAGAGCATCCCACTGCTTCAAGAACACCCAGGAATTAAGGATGACACATTTGAGATTCTGAGAGTCAACAGTACAGCAAATAATTCAATAATACAGAGTAGCAGCACCTCGGACATGAGAGCAGGGGTCCTGTCCTTTGGCTATCTGTGCTGCACGTTTAACTTTGCTGAAGTTTCAGCTTTCAGTTGTTTAAGAGGGGAGAGTGTCCTAGTTGGTTCATTAAGAGTATTGTACTCTCATAGCTCAAAACAATTGAACTCTTTATAGATAAAACAGACTGGAATTAATGACCTTCTAATGACCAGATTAAGACTTGATAACCCAGGTCCTCATTTCTGCTCACATTCACCTGCATGGAAATTGAATAAGTTTATTTTTTTGCTTTTTAAATGATTTTTCACTGGATTTTTTAAGTGCAACTGAAATGATAATTGTATATATTTATGATTACAGTGTAATAATTCAATGCATGCATACAATGTGTATTGATCAAGTCAGCATAACTAGTATTACTATCACCGTAAAAGTTTATCATTTCTAATTGCAAAAGCCATAAAAGGCATTGCAACTCAACAAATCTTCTTGAGAATGTAACACTTCCTCTTCCAACCCTATTACCTCAAACACCGGAAACTCAACTTATTCCCCAAATGAGCATCAGGGTGTCTCATTCTTATTCTTCCAACTGTACTTGAGTCCTTCATGGTTTCTCCTTCCCTTAGGGACAAGGAGGGGCAAGGAGAAAAGGAGCTAACCCCAGAAATCACATACCCTGCTCAGTCCAGGAGTTGGGTAAGGAATTGCATTATTAGTAAATAGTTCTGATTCATAGTCTTCTGAACATCCCCCTTTCCATTTCTATGGAGAATTAAAACTTGTTTACAAAAACAAATTTGAGGGACAGGAGGAATGTTGACAACATTAGTCATGATGTGTCTTAACCATGTGGATTTAATAGAACTACTGTGACAAAAGCCTCCCAATACTTTATCATAGAAAAAGTCCTGCACCAACTAAAGGCAGTTTTGTTTTGATTAGTTGTGTTAAAATATTTTAGAGAAAGGAAAAAATGTTGGAGCCTACTATGGTTTGTATGTCACCACCAAAACTCATGTTGAAATTTAATCCCCGTAGTGAGAAATTAAGAGAATAGAAATTTAATCTGATTGTGGTGTTTGCAGGTGGGACATTTGGAGGTAAATAAGGTTAAATGGGTCACAAGGGTGGGACCCTAATCCAATGGGGGCTCTGGCTTTAAAGGAAGAAGAGGAAAGACCTGAGCCAGAATGCTGTCTCACCACGTGCTCCCCTGAATCAACTTCTGACTCTGTAGAGTCCCTACCATCAAGATGACCCTCACCAGAGATGGTGGCTTGATTTTGAACTTCCCAATCTTCTGAACGATCAGATAAATAAATCTTTATTTTTTATAAATTACTCAGTTTGGGGTATTCAGAAACAGAAAACAGAATAAGACAGAGTCCATAGAAATTCTGGCTGAAACCAAGAGTTTCATGTGAAGGGGTAAAGGGGAAGTGAGCCAAGGTCATACTGTCCAAGGAAATCACCAAGGGTCTCCATCTGGATGAGCCTCCTGGAAGATGAGAGATGAAGACATGGGAGCCAAGGACCCCTGAGATTGCCTACTAAGTCTCTGCAGAAAGGACTGTGAAAAGACTATAAATTGGAGTTCTATAAGGGAGGCAGATGTGTCAGAGATAAATAATTTAGAAGAGCCTCAGTGAACATCATCAAAACAAGAAAAGCCTGCAGGTTATGGTGGATGAGGAGAGGCAGGGTCAGCCATATCATGGCTCAGCCGGCAGGAAGAGTCTGACTGGGTTTGCCATCCCATACTCAGGGGCACAGAAAAGGTGCAAATTCATGTATTTTGTGTCCTGACAATAGACCTGGCCAGAGACATGAACAGACTCAACGTGTGAGACCCAGTATAAGAAAAAGAACCACATTAGACTGAACCAGGAGTCATCAAACTTCTGTGAAAGGTCAGGTGGTACAGGCTTATGCATGTACTACACGCACGAGGCTACGAGGTCTCTGTCACCACTATCGAACTCAGCCTTTCCGAAACACAAGCAGCCACCAATACCGGGCAGGGCTGTGTTCTAATAAAACTTTATTTATGGAACTATGATGTAACTGTCACATAGTTTTCTCGTGTCATAAAGTAATCTTTTTTCCTCAACTATTTAAAATGTAAAATCTATTCTTAGCTCACAGGCTGTACAAAATCAGGCAGTCAGCCAGGGGCATAATTTGCTAACTCCTGTTTCAAGCAAATAAAGATAGGGATTGGGTGGAAGAGTGAGGAGAGAGAGTGAAGGTGAAGGGCAAATCTTAAGGTACCCACTAGGGGTACCTCCCATTCCCACTTCCAAAAGCCCAGGAAGATGGAAATGTGGTTAAGGAAGCATAACAGATTTAGGTAATAATGAATCTTAGTGCGTGGAATAGTCATGACATTTTTGTCCTTTAACAGAAACATCTCACTTAATAAGAATAGAATAGAATGCACTGTTCTATTCTTGTTTTAAAAGAATGAACCATGTTCAACAAAAATAAATACTTCTGTTGTTGTTCCTTACTGTCTTAGTTTTTTGATATGTAGAATGAGATTCGGCTATCGGGCCATCTTCATAGGTACCGCTGCTCACTGGGATTGTACTGTGGTTTGAACACGTCCCCCAGCAGTTCACAAGTTGGACACTCAATCCCCAAATTCATGTATTAATAGTGTTTGAAGATGGAGCCTTCTGGAGGCAATTAGGAATGATGAGGTCATGAGGGTGGGAGCCTTGCGATGGTATTAGTAACTTTACAAAAAAACAAGAAAGAAAGATAGACCTGAGCTGGTATGTTTTCTCTGTGTCACCATGTGATGTCCTCTGCCTCATAAGGTCTATCAAGAAGGTTCTCACTGCATGCCCAATAGATGCCGGTACCATATTCTTAGACATTCCAATTAGTTAAATAAATTTCTGTTGATTCCAAAATACCCGGTCTATATTATTTAATTATAACAAAAGAAAACAGACTAAGAGGAGCTGGAGTTGTAGCTCAGTGGTAGAGCACTTGCCTGGCATGTGTGAGGCCCTGGGTTCTCTCCTCAGCACCACATATAAACAAATAAATAAAAAAATAAAAGATCCATTGACAACTAAAAATATTTTTTTAAAAAGAAAGAAAACAGACTAAGAAAGGCTGCCACCTAGTAGCACGGTTTCTTAGAAAAATTTTTAAAATTATTTTTGGCACTGGTGATTGAAACCAGAGGTATTTTACCACTGAGATTCATCCCCAACCCTTTCTATTTATCTATTTTTATTTTGAGACAGGGTCTTGCTAAACTGCTGAGGGTCTCACTAAGTTGCTGAGGCTAACTTTGAACTTGCAATCCTCCTGTTTCTGCTTCCAAAGTTGCTGGGCTTACAAGTGTGCACCACCACACCAGCTAGAAATTTTTTTTTTTAAAGTCCTAGAGTATTACCTCTGAAATCCACACGTGCACTGAGCAACATTGTATCTACAAGGAAAATGACTTTATTTGGAAGCTTTGTTCTTCTCTTCAGAACAGCATGTGTTAAATTGTGGGCTTCCCTGTAGCAATCTGCCACAGCCGCCCTTCAAGGAGCATCTTTGACAATTTCCCTCCATGGGAACATGTACTTCTTATTCAGATGAGGCACTGAGATAATTGAATTTGATTGGAAATGATTCCTATTGCCAATTAGCTAATTTGGGAGCTTTGTTGGGCCCAGACTTAGTGAACTAAGGCAGCTTCTGCCTTCTCTTCATCTTGGTGTCTCGATTTCCTTGGAACAATGTTTGGGACACAGTACAGGTTCATAAAGGTTTGTTGATGAACATCAATAATAAAAACAACAATATTGCTGGTGAGAATGTGGGGGGGAAAGGTATACTTTACATTGTTCGTGAACTACAATTAGTATCATCTCTTTGGAAATCATCACTTTACTATCCTCAAAAGACTAGGAATTGAACCACCATATGACCCAGCTATCTTACTTCTTGGCATTTATCCAAAAAATCTAAAATTGGCATACTACAGAGATACATGCATGCCAATATTTATAGCAGTATAATCCACAATAGCCAAATTATGGAACGAGTCTAAGTGCCCATAAATAGAATGTGTAAAGAAAATGTAGTATTTACACAAAATGGAGTTCTACTCAGCCATCAAAAAGAATGAAATTTTGTCATTTGCTGATAAATGGATGGAACTGGAGAATGTTATGCTAAGTGAAATAAACCAGACTCAGAAAGCCAAGAGCCAAATGTTTTCTTTCTGTGTGGAAATTGGAGAGATAAAAAGGAATAAGTAAAAGGAGGATCTCATGAAAATAAAAGGGAAAGCAGTATAAGTGAGAGACCAAGTGTGAGGAAGGAGAGGAGGGAGAGGGGAAGAACCCAGGAATAAAGTTGACCAAAATTTGCAAAGAGCGTGTATGAATATATCATAATGCATTCCAATTTTATATAACTATAATGCACCAATTAAAATGAATAAATAGTAGGAATATCAATACAGTAGAGGAAGGGACCAAGGAGATAGAGCAGGGAAAGGAAAGAGATAGTACTGGGAGTTGAAATAAAGAAAACTGTTATATGCATTTATAAATGTATCAAAATGACTCCAATTATTATGCATAATCATAACACACTGAAAATTATAAGAAGTTTGCTAATGGAGTAAATGAATGAGTGAATGCATGATTAAGTCTTGTCAGTCAATGGAAAATAGATATGAAATGGAAAATATCTCTGGTGCTTATAGATACGTATGCTTATGAAATTATAAGCCGTTACATTCTAGGGTAAGTGTTTTGGACTACAAATTTATTTGTCAGTATATGTGGATTTTTTCCTCCAAATTACAGATTCTGTGTTTTAAAGAATTGAATAGTGTATCATTTGCATATGAATACATGGCACTGGTTACTTTTGAAGGCAGTTCTTGTCCATGTTTTACTTTGTCGAATGGCCACTTTGAAATGTGCATTGACAGGATCACAATCAGGGATGTTTTAGTGGTTGTATGACATGCTTGAAGATGCTTGAGAAAGTCTGGGGCAAATTGGGCATGTGCTGAAGTCATCAGGAACAAAGAGCCATGGCAATAGGAATTATAGTACTTCCTTCATTTTTAGCACAAGATTAGACAAAGAGAAAAGCAGGGGGGACCTGATGTTCAGCCAGACTTGGTAAGCAGCAGTAACCATAACACCCTGAATTTGGTTCATTGGTTCATGTTGTTATTATAAACACCTGGTATAAAACTAATGAGACTCTTCCATCTGCTTCCTGCCTTAACAGAAAAACTAGGAGACAAAGGTTGTATGTAATTGTGTCATAGAAGAACAGGGACACAAGGTTAGGGATGCAGGAATAACTGTGATCAGAAAAAAGCCAGGAGTTTCAGGTGGGAGGGCCAGTGGGAAGTGAGCTACGGTCACTGTCAAAGGAAATGGCCATGTATTCCGCTGGAGTCACACATGTTTGGATGACACATTGTTTGCCTTGTGATCCTGGCCTAAGGCCTCCTAACAGTGCCCTTCTTCTTAGTGTAGTTTGGATCTGGATTCTGGGGCAGGTGGGACAAGCATCTGTGTGGGGGTTCAATGTAATCAGCCTGCCCTGGTTCAGCACATTGGGGGTCCAGACAGGCCAACACGTTTCTTTATTCAGTCATCATGGGGATGAATAATAATTGCACATATGGTCACTGAAATCTGTTTTCCCTTCAAAGTGCTCACTGTCTAGCTGAAGCTGGGTTGGGATTTTGCAAATTGGCACTTGGGCAACTGCTTTTCCACTGCTGAAGTGTCAGAGCATTGAGGATCAACTCATAATCCTTTCTTGGCCCACGACTTCCAGAGTTATTGCAAATTGTAATTGCAGAATGGAGTTGCAGGCTGTTCATGTAGCTGCAACATTTCTTTTACAAGCTTGTACAGAATGTCAGGAAATTTTTATTTTGCATTTTTATGGGCAATGTAAAGAATGCTTTGTAGGCTGAGGTGTAGCTCACTAGCAGAGTGTTTGCCGCATGCACATGGCCCTGGGTTCGATCCCCAGCATTGCAAAATAAAATAAAATAAAAAAGAAGGCTTTGTAAATATCTTGGAAAAGAAAAGAAACTTATCCAAACTGAAAACACATCACTCTAAGAAGGTTTATTCTAGCTAATCATAAACATAAGGTATCTAGTGATCAAGCAATTTCCTGGCAAGAAAAACCAGAAGACAAGTCTGGAAGAGTTTTACAAATGTTGACTAGCTCATGAACCAGAGCCCATACCAAACCTCTACAGAAGTCTAGGTGTAGAGCAATTTCACATGCTCTTTGGGACTGTTTTGTTCTGCAATGAAACCTGGGAACAAAATAGCCATAGAGTAATTTGAGTCTAAATAGAAAATGGAAACATATGTGGGAAATGTTGCTGGAAAGAAACTGAACATTTGATACATGTTAATAATGATTCCAAGGATATTTAGCTTCTCTATTGGTTGACCTAGAAGAAGGTGAGATGATCCATGTGCCTGGCTCACCACCAAGTAGAAGAGAATGACCACAGCAAGAAACTGGACTTGCAGGAGTCAGTATCCAGGCAAAGCCTTCAGCGGGTTGTAGTTAGGTTACAGTCACTGATAGGGAGTAGACAGGCCTATGACAGGCTTTTTGTTGTGTGTTGGCATTTAAAATCCACAAAAGGTGGATTACATAGCTACCACGTTACAAAAACAAATAAGTTCATTTCCTGGAATCACTCAATCAGAATAGGAAGGGACTGCAGAGGTCACCTAGTCTGAATTTCCTTCCTGGGAAGAATTCTTTTACAAAGGAGCATCACTCCTGTCTTCCAGCATTGATGAAGTACTTCCAGAGGTTGGAAGCCCTTTTGTTGGTTAGTTCTATTGTCACAACTTTCTTATTTTTACTTTTTGAATTGTCCTGATATTTCTACCATTTCCCTTATTCAACTTTCAGACCTCATATATCAAGACACAACCCTAATGCACATACAGCCCTTTAAAAATTGTTAAAGGCAGCTCTAGTGTTGCCCCTGAGTCCTCTCATTGGTAAATAGAAGACATGAGACGAGATGGTCAAAGAAAGTCCAAGCACCAGTAATTGTAATAACTCTGACCCTATGTGTAGCCCAGCCACCTTACAGTGCTTGGGGAGCCTCTGTCACCAGCAAGTAGTGAGAGTTGCTTACCCTTTCTTTCCCGTATCCACTCTTCTTACTTCAATGTGCTATTGCACTGGGTAGTTCAAAGGTGCATCTCTGAATCTCTGTCCAAAAGGTATGTGAATTTGGCTACTTTTCAGCATCTTTACTGTCCCATGTAGGTCTAGGCCACTGTATTGGTTTCCTGAGACTTCCATACCACAGACTAGGTGACTTAAAAAACAGAAAGTTCCATTGTCATTGTCACAGTTCTGGAAGTTGAAAATCCAAGATCAGTGTGTTAGCAGGCTTGGTTCTCTCTGAGGGTTGTGAGGGAAGGACTTGTGCCTGAACTTTGTCTTTGGCCTGTATGTGGCTGTGTCCTCATATCTTCTCTTTTGTCTTCTCTCTGTGGGTGTATTTGCCCCAATTTCTCTCCCTTCAAGGACACCGGTCATTTAAATTTAGGACCCACTCTAATGACCTCATTTTAACTTGATTATCTCTGTGAAGTCCCTGTTTCCAAATAAGGTTATATTGGGATTTTTGGGAGAAATGCAATCCAGTCCACACAGCCACCACCATTTCTGACTGGATGGCTCTCAGCTGCCTCTAAACTGCTGTCCTGGTGTCCACTTTGCATTTCCCAGTACAACCTTCAATGTGTAGCAGCAATTTTCCTACCTGGGAATTGTATTGTGTCATTCATCTACTTCCAAAGGTTGCTCAATACACAGGCCCCAAACTCCTACAAGACTTATAATCTGCCCCCTTCCTGTCTTTACCAATTGCACAAATATCTCCTTGCTTCCTGTACTTCATTCATATTAATCTTTCAGTTCTAATACCACAGGTTTGGTATTTGAATCCTTGCTTATGCATTTTCCTCTTTCTGGAATGTCTTTGCTCTTCCCATCCCCAGATGCTTCTAGTTCTTTGGTCTCAGTTTAAATATTCCTGCAAGGCTTTCTCATCTCTCCCTCTATAAAAGCCTCTTTCTCTATGTTTGTTGGCTTTCATCACAGCCTTTAGGATAACTTGAAGTTATTCTGTGCTCACTTGATTTTTGTCTTTCTGTTTTGCTACAGAGCAGATTCTGAGATCTGCTTATTATTTTATTTCCTTTATCTAATATTATACCCAGAGCACAGTAGGTGCCCCAATAATATTGAATGAATAGTTACAGTGAATGCTGAATACCAGTGGTGTTGGCAGCCACATCTTGTTTCTAAAATTAAAAAGGATGCCTCTAATTTTTCCACCATTTAATTATACTGTCTATGTCAAGTTTCTGGTGAAGACTTTGAACAGACACTGCTGGTTCCCTAACTAGCACATTTTTTTTTTATCAAACTTTGATTTTTTGGGGGGGACAATATTCCATGCCCTTCCAATATGGACACATTTTTTCCCAGTAAATAATGATAATCTCACACCCATTACTGTAATTGGTCTGAGAATGAGCTCGTGATGAAATTATGGCTATTGAGAGAAAAGTTTTCAAAGAAGGTTTTTCTTTTTTAAAAGAATCCAGCTCAAGAAAATAGAAACATTGCTGTTTCTGCAGAGAATATTATGATTTTGCAAGTATAACATCAATAACCCAAGGTCTTTGGAGTGGAAATATGGAGAGAAACTATCTTTGGTGATGCTGATCTATTTGAACTGTCCATGAAAGCACTGAAGATTTATTTTTTCCTAATTGCTTAAGGTTGTGAATTTCTGATACAGACAAAACATCTCTGCTATGTTGCTTATTAGGTTATTGAAATTTTCTTTTATATCTAACTTCCTAGTTAGTTTTTTTTCCCTAATATGAACAGGTTAAATATTTTTCTTTGTCATCTTCTGAGACAGAGATATAAGTTTTCTTTTTTATCTGTTAATGTAATAAATACTCTTAATATGTTTCCTGATGTTGAAACTCCTTTGCCTTCCTAGGATAAGCCAAATTTGGTGGTGAAGTTGCATTCATTGGAATACTTGATTGAACTTGGATGCTAATTAATATTTTAATTGTGATATTTGCATTTGTTTTTTTTTTAAATAAGATGCATCTACAGTTTTATTGTTTTATGTTTTGAGTTTTATCTTTGGTTTTATCTTTCTGTTTTGCATCTGGTAATGCTGATTTCATATAATGAATTGGGAATTTTGTTCATTGCTCTATGCTCTACCAGTTTCTTAAAAATGGAATTTTCTTTTCCCTAAAGGTTTGGTAAAATTCTTCCATGAAAAAATCTGAGTGGAACTTTTAGCAACTTTTTAGAACCAGATCTTTGGAGTTTTTCAATTTTTTGATCACTTTGTGTCTATTTAAGTTTTCCATTTCTTCCTGAGTTGGTTTTGGTAATTAATTCAACTTAGCTATATTTTCAAATGTATTTCATAAGTATGAAAGTAATGTTCTTATCTAACACTTAAACATCCTTTGGGTCTGTAGATGTACAATTGTCTTTATTTTGTGCTTTCTCTATCTCTTAAACATCACATTAGAATTTGCATATTTTGTCTCTAAAAGTTTGTTTTTATTGAGTCTACTGGGATGTTAGCTTATTTATTTTGCATTAATGTCTAACTTTATTGCAACTCCCTCTTGAACATTTTTACTTCTTTCACAAATCAATCTTTGGATTTTTCTCCTACATGCCAGACATTTCTCCTCAACCGCTACAGCTGGTTCCTCCATTCCTTCCCAACTCTGAGTGTTGCTGAGTCCCAGGGTTCCATCTGCAAACTTTCCAGGTGATCTCACCTGAGATTCTGAGTGAATGATGGTTCTGGTCATTGCATCTGGATCTAATGCTCTAGAACCTAATCCCAGTTGTGCCACTTGATAGCAGTTTTGACCATGAGAAACAAATTTTTTCCCAGATTTCTAAAGAAATAGTCACAGTATCTACTTCAAAGTACTGTTGTAAAGATGAATTGAATTAATACATAAAAGACCTTTAAGGGCAATACCTGGAAAATAGTTCAGTGTGTTATAAACATTAGCTATTATGGCTCCACACTTCAAATAACACTTATATGCTGATTAGCTCCCCAGTGTTCTCCCACACAGTGATAAGGACCACTGTTTATTTGACTGGAATCCATGGCATGAGCAATTCTTTCATCACTCATGTCCTTGAAGTCTCTCTCTAACACCTCAGCAGTCTCTGTCACATAGTAGGTGCTCAATGAATACCAAGCATGCAATAATCTTTGAACAACATTTTCCCATAACCTAAGAAATGTTAAATTTCCAGTCTTAATAGTAGAGTCATATGCGTATGGTAATGAAAGCTGGAAAAGAATATATAATCAGTAATGGAATGGAAAATGTAAGATACGATCCAATTAAAAATGCATAAAGAAGGCAACAAATATTATTTGATTAGACCTATGAATATAAGTATATTGGACAAAAGAGAAAGTACTTATATTCAATAAGAAACGAAAGAGAGACTAAAATTTAATAGTTCAGTTATGGCATGAAATATGAGCAAGTTGAGTTCTTTCACTAAAAATAAGTATAGACTGTAATTTTAAAAATACTTCTATATTCTATTTTAAAGAAATATGTTTAATATAAAATTATAAAGAGAACTTGGGAACACAGTGTTATGATTTGAATATGAGGTGTCCCCCTGAAAGCTCCTGTGTTAATATATGAGGTGAAATGATTAGATTATGAGAAACAAAACCTAATTAATGGATTAATCCATTTGATGGACTGGTAATTTGAAAGGACTGCTGTACTGACTGATAAGTGTAGGCAGGTGGATGTGCCCAGAGGAAGTAGGCTACTGGGGACATTCCTTGGGCATTATATATTTTGTCCCTGACTCCTAGTCTCTCTCTGTTTCATGGCCACAGTGGGGTGAGCAACTTTCCTTTTTCATGCCCATTTGCCATGATTCTCTGCCTCACTTGGGTTCAGAATGATGTAATCAGTCAACCATGGACTGAACTCTGAAACCGTGAGCTCCAAATACACTTTTCCTCCTCTAAGTTGTTCTTGCCATGTATTTGGTCACAGTGATGAAAAAGTTGACTAACACACAAAGGAATGGAAAGAATATACCCGGGCAAGTATAAACAAAAATAGAGTTTGAAATCATAATACAAAACAAAATCATAACATGAAGCAAGGCTGAAGCCAGAGACTTGCTGTGGGAAAAAGAAATAATAAGAGGAACAATTCATGAAGTTACTATTCTTAACATTCTCTACTTCAAAAAGAAGCAAGTAAACAATACAGCTCCAAATAATATCACAGGTGAATTCATAAAGTCAAAACTGTTTCCAATGCAAAAAAAGCATCATCAAAATATGATTATAGTTGAACATTTTGACATATCTCTTTTGGACAGATTTGATAGGCAAAAAAATGAAATCATACTTCAGTAAGTCACTGGTGCTTTCCTGATCACATAATAGGATTGCACTTGGGTAAGATCCTCTTACTAACTCTGGCCAACAAGCCTGAGTGTAAATGTGTTCCTGACTGGCACTGCTCAAAATAATTAAAGTAAATCTTGAAGCAATATTTGAATCAATGAAAAGTTAAAAGAGAAAATATGAACTATCAACCCAGTGAAATATATGGGATATTGTCACAGCTTTACTCTAAGGGGAGGAGATCACTTTAAACCTTTATATTATTAAGTTACACCAGATCGATGAAAAAGGATCAAAGAATGGATCACTAGGAATCAGTGAAAAGCTGAGTAATTCAAGAGAATATTAAAAGAGGCAATTAATAGAGATAAAATTTGATACTATTAATGTAAAAAAATAAAATAATTTTAAGAAGTATCCTTGAAAAGTCTGGAACTAAAAAAAAAAAAAAAAGAAAAAGTAGAGAAAAGATAAAGAATTAAAAATAGAAAAGATTAACATTCATAGCAGCATTATTCACAACAGCTTAAAGGTAAACAACCAATGTCCTTTGATGGATACCTAGGTAGACTGTGGTGCACATAATACAATGGGATATTATTCAGCCTTAAAAAGGGAGGAAATTCTGACACATGTTATACCATGGATGGAACTTGAGGACATTATGCTAGGTGAAATAGACCAATCACAGCAAAAGTCAATACTGTATGATTCCACGTACGAGATTATACCTTGAGTAGTAAAATTCATAGAGACAGAAAACAGAATGGTGATTGACAGAGGCTGGGGGAAGAGGGAATGGGAGAACTTTGTTTAATGGGTGTTGTTGTTCCAGTTTGTAAGATGGAAAGAGGTTTGGAGATGGATGGTGAAGATGGGTGCAAAACAAGAGGTCCAGGGTCATACCATCAAACCATACACTTAAGGCAGTTAAAACAATGCCGTCTGCATTGCATCACAATTGAAAAAAATCGAAAGAGACAAATGCAGAAATGGGAATTTTAAGAGGATCCTGTATTCAACTGAGTGACAAATCTGAAGCTTTGAGGAAATAGATAATTTCTTAGCACAATAAATTCATCAACCTGGACTTGAAGTATGAAATCCTGAATATCATATCAGAAATTGAAAAATTAACTAAAAATTTATCATTGTAAAGGAACACAAAGCTGTATTGGTTCACAGCTGACTCTCACTGTGCTTTTACCTGAACAAATTTTTCTGTGTTATTTAAACTGTCCCAGACTGTAGACCAGTGCTGTAGAGCTGAAAGAATACCGATGCTGGGTCCCACCTGCACAGATTTCTGCTGAGGGATTAGGAGTGTGGACTGAGCATTGGAATATTTTTAAAATTTCTGATGTGATGCTGATATGAAGCTAACATTAAGAACCACGGTTATAAACAAAACATGGAATAACTTCAAAATTGTTTATTCAAAAGCCTTCATTCTTTGAACATGAAAACCTGATTTTTAAAAACAGTACAAAATAAATAAATTTAGACCATTCTTGTTTATGGATAAAGTTGCCTAAATTCAAACTAGATATTTTTCAAATAAAATTTTGCAGTTTATCAAAAGAATATTTCAATATGGCAAAGCAAAGTTTATGACCAGATGCCAGAGTAATTCAATATCTATCAACATATTTATGTAATTCTTTATGTGAGCAAATTAAGAAACCCTATGATCATAATATCAGACACTGAAAAGATAAAGGATTTGACCACATCCATTAGGTGTCTCCATTCTTCCTAATAAATTTCTTAGTTAATTAGACATACTAGGATACTATTTTAAAATAATAAAGACTTTTTTTTAACCTAGAACCAATATAAAATGCTTTCTAAGCATTGGAATATTTTTAAAATTTCTGATGTGATGCTGATATGAAGCTAACATTAAGAACCACGGTTAACCTAGAACCATATTGGTTCTAGGTTAAAAAAAAGCATTTAAATTTAAACCAATATAAAATGCTTTCTAAGTATCCTAGTATGTCTAATTAACTAAGAAATTAAATGCTTTCTAAGCATTTTATATTGGTTTAAATTTAAATGCTTTTTTTTAACCTAGAACCAATATAAAATGCTTTCTAAGTGGTAAAATATTAAGATAACTTCAGTTATAACTAAGAATTAGAAGGCATGCACATAATCCACTATTTGACATTTTTATAAAGAAGATTTGACCTATGAAACAATAAGAGAAAATGAAATAACTGGCATTGATATTGGAAAAGAAGAGATTGAGTTCTCTCCTATAGATGATGTAATTTTTACTAGAAAAGGAAGGATAATAGAGTGAAACAGACATTGTTACCTCATACACATTATATGACTGCATGACCAAGGTGATCCTACAATATGTACAATCAGAAAAATGAGAAATTTTGCTCCATTGATGTATGATTTATCAAAATGCAACAATGCATTCTACTGTCAATGTATAACTAATTAGAATAAAAAATTTAAAAAATAAATAGAATTGAAAAAAAATATCAAACATACAAGAAACACTAGAAAAAGGAGCAAATGATATATATTGATAATTCATGGTACAATTCTAAGTGACTCAAAATTAAGAATTCATTAGTAGTCAGAGGAATAAAAACAGAATTAATAATAATGAAATAGGACAAGGAACATAGCTCAGTAGTAGAACATGTGCTTAGCATGCATGAAGTTCTGGACTCAATCCCTGATACTACTACTACTACTACTACTAATGGAATAATATGATAGTATAAACTCTCACAGTTGAGTAGAAATAAATAAAAAGATCTATAATTGTTGCTGGCATAAACCCAGGGAAAAGGTATTCTTCTACATTGCTAGTGGCAAGGTAAACTATGAATCTTTTTTGGAAAGCAATCCAACAATGTATATTAAAATAATGGATTTTTTTTTATCTACAAATTCACTCCTGGGAAAATTTTCTCTAGAAACAAAACCACAGTACATAAGACTTGACATACATAGAAATTTAGTACAGCACAGTTAGCACTTGCTAAAATGGGAAAGAAATATAATGCCCATACAAAGAATAAATTCAGTGCACACCACTTGATTGAGAAAACAATCCAAAGGTATATTTTTGCTATGAAAATGATAAGGGAAATAGATACAAAATATTCAATTATTGTAAAGTGAGATTAAAGAAACTACTCCCTCTAAATGAAAAACTATATGGGTGTTTGTGCATGTGAATAGAATTTATGTATAGGACAATTTCTAGGTGTAGGATTAAGCAAGTATACAAGCTTTAGCATTGTTACAGTAAATTAAGTATATATAAAACAAATATATGGATGTGTTTGTATCTAGAATAATGGGTGTATAGTATGGTGTATGTGTGCTTGAGGTCAGGTCTCTGTATACAAGCGATTAAACATAGATATTTATGTGCATTAAGGACTGCATTTGTCTATGTATTTAGGAATAGGAAAATACGGATTGATACAAGAGCCAAACTATATCATTAGATTATGGATATGATCAAGTGTGTACGTATACATGTGTGGATGGAGTCGAAACAAAGACTGGAGATGAAGTCAGGAAGAGCTGTGTTTATGTTGTCAGCTGTGGTTGTGAAGGGGAATGGAGGTGAGAATGGGCTTCCGCCTGATGTTGGAACCTGTATTTGGATGGGATTGAAGATATGTATTTGGATCCAAATGTAGGTCTGGGTAGGATTATGATCTATTTTTCAATACAACTACTAATAAGACACTTAACCAGGGCTCTGTAGGATTATGGCAGCACATTTTATGACTGTATAGGATTATTAATTGGTTCTTATAAATCTGTACCTGTTAGGATTTTGATTCTATATCTAATATTGTGCTTCAGTATATTTGTGCAAATTTGATGTGTGCAGGAATATATAAACGTATCTTTTGCATCATAAAATTGTGTAAGATTTATTTCTAATTTTAATAACTAGTAGTTTGTGAATATATATCTATGCAAAATGTCATGTAGAGTAAATACACATCTATTTATACAGGAATATATAGACACATCTATATCTCTGTATCTGAATCTATATCTCATCTTGCAGTGTATTATGTAACATATCTACAAAAGACTTATTTGCAAAAGAGATTATGCAAAATGGCATTTGGTTAAGTCTATGTAAATATATCCCTGAATTTTGAGGGTAATTCAAATGCTTTTTTCTCTGATTTCATATCAGATTATGCAGTGATTTCTATATTTGTACCAAGTCATGTAGATTGATGTGGATGTATGGAACACATCAATGCATGACTTTGTATAGGGTCCTATAAATACATGGATGTCTGTTTAGTATTATACAAGTCTGGCTGTATCAGTGATTATATTTAGTTGTACATAAATACATGCTGTATTTATAGGATTATTTTATCAGTTGATATCCATGATTTTGTATGCTTTTGTACTTACCCCTGTCAGTATCATTTAAAGTACTAGCTTATACCCCTTAGTGAAACCATTAAATGTCTATGTGTCACTAGTGGTATAAATTTATGTAACTGTTTCTATACACGTCTGAGATTTTGTATAAATATACATACCAGGCACTAAATAGGGTCATATATCTATGTCTAGATCTGGAATTTATTTAGAATAATTCAAATGTATCTCTATATCTAATTGTGTTTAATTAAAGATATGTATTCGTATATACACCTGTAAACACATTTGCATATGTATAATATCTTTTATCTCTAAATATGTGTAAGTGTATTCTATATATTTATGTAAGTATTGTGTAAGACAGTTTTCCCCTTTCTAACTCTTTAGGATAAAATATAGGTCTCTGATGTAAAACTTTATGAAAATATACAGATGTATTATATCTGTATTTTCATCTATATACTATTATATACATGTATTGTATATACATATGTGTGTATGTGTACATACGTGTGTGTGTGTGTGTGTTTGTATCTGTGTGCTTGTGTGTATTTATCTTCCTTGGAATATGTAAAAGTATTTTAATCTAAATTTCTATAAAATTAAATGGGCTATTTTTTTACTTTAAATGAATTTTAAAATAAAATATAACCACAACACACACCAATATAAATATATCTATCCAAAACTTTATATTTGTAATATTATTTCAATATTTTGATATTGTAAATACCTGTCAGATACAAAATTATATATGCAACATACTTATGAAACTTAGAAATTACAGGACTATCTGTAAAAATCATGATACAGAATACAGATCAGCAGGCTACTTCTATATACTACTTCTGTGCTTCTCTCTCAGATGAAAGACATATGAATTAATAAAATAGTGTCATGTACACACAGTCTAGTAAAAATAAAAGTATCTACAAAGTTTGCTAATGAAAACCTTGGGAAATAGGATTCTACCTTCCCGATGGCAAGGTAAACATTAATCTTTCTGGAAAGCAATTTGATAATATCTATTAAAATAAGTCTTCTAAAGCTGGCCCCAGTGCTACACTCCTGTTGTTACAGCTGCTTGTGAGGCTGAGGCAGGAGGATCCTCTGAATCCAAGAGTTGACCCTGTCTCAGAAAGAAAAAAAAATCTCTCTGGGTTGGAAATTTCTCTCATTTTATTCTTCTTAGTTAGGATCTATTCTTGGGATTGAATATGTTTTGGAGTAAGTTTGCCAAATTCCTTGAGAGAATACTATTGATACTTAGCGTTGTCTAATTGTATTAAATCTACAGTTTACTTAGGGAAGGATTGACATTTTAAGCATATTCAAATTTTATCTCCATAAACATGAAATAAGGGAAATGGTCATCTTTTGCATCTCTCTGTAGAATTTATTTTTTTTCATACAAGTCTCACACATGTCTTGTTTAATTTTAGGAGACATATGAATACATTGGTAGTATAAATAACATTTCAAAATAACATTTAAAAACTGTTATGGTTTAGAGAATCTGCAACTAATTTTTTCACACTGGTTTTATTGGCTATTTTAATCAACTTTCTTGTATATCATTTGTTGATTACTTGCAACTTTACAGGGAGAAAGCCATGATTGATAAATAATGTGTTTTATTTCTTTCCAATCCCTTTCTTTTTTTAAAAAAATTTATATTAGTTATTGATGAACCTTTTTGTATCTATCTGTATGCAGTGCTGAGAAAAGAACCCAATGCCTCACACATGCTAGGCAAGCACTCTACCTCTGAGCCACAATTCCAGCCCCTCCAAATTCTTTCTTCTGGTGTCATTTAAAATGTATAATTAATTGATCTGTTGTTTGATTATGTATATGGGTATGCATGTGTTTTTTTCTTAGACACACAATAAACATTTGAAAAGTAGTGGTACTATGGGATGTTCTTATCGTGTTCTTATTTTAAGGAGAGTAGCAACATTTACCAAGAAGTATGATGTTTTACTATGGTTTTGATTTTTTTTCTTTATAGAAATCCTCTAACAAGCATAAAGAGTATCCTTTCTACTTCTAGTATGTGAAGGATTTTTATGATGCTTGATGTTAACTTTTAGCAAAAAGTTGAACAGATCGCATTTTTTTCTTACTTAATCTATATGTCTAATTAATTTTTAAAAATTGTTTTGGCACAGAAATTTCCAAATCTATCAGGATGTAGACTCATGATTCTCCAGGACCCATCACCTAGTGATAGCCAGTGTGAATATTTTGTTGATTTTGTTTCAATTATTCCCACTCCAACCCACCAATGGAGTATGTTAAGATGGAGGTCAAACTGTTTCAACTATAAAAACTACATGATGGTTCTGAAGCACATTTTTGTTTTGTTGCTCTTTTCTAAAAAATGTTATAAAAATGTTACTTTCTCTTCTCATTGACTTGCAGAAACTGGATCAGGAACTTGGCTGATGGCTTCTTTGTATTGTCATTTGGTTTGATTCTCTCCCAGATTTCCTGTAAAGTGATAGTGAAATGTAAAGTTGCAGGCCCCATTCTTGTTGAGAATACTTCCCAGGTGGTACCATGCACCTGTTGTATGCTCTTGTCTATTTTACATTAAGTTGAGATGGATCAGTGGGTGGAGATGGTGTTGGCCTCACCCTTCCATTCCAAACTTGCCATCAGTCTTTTCACCCATTCATTTCAGCATCTCTGGTGGTCATTGCTGAGATCCATTACTTCATTAGGAGTTGCACAATGATGATTTTCTCATTGTGTCATTCCTTCTGAATCCACATGTGTAGCTTTTTACAATGTGAAACTACTTAAATAACTAGAATAACCTCAAATTTCTCATTATATCCTTTCTTTCTATATGTTATTGAATTCAGTTTGCTGGTATTTTGCTTAGAATGTTAGTATAGATATGGGAAGTTTGTCTATATTTCCTCCCAATGCTATTCTTCTTTGCAAGTATCAATTTCACACTGACCACAGAATGAATTAGGAATCCTCCCCCTTTGTCAATTCTCTCAGATAATTTGTACAGAGTTGGAATGATCTTTCCTTAAAAAGTTAGGACTTGCTTGGAGAATGTCTGGGTCTGGTGTTCTCTTTATGGTAAGTGAACCACCAGTTTCATTTCTTCAGTGAACTAGGAACTATTAGTCTATTTCTTCTTGGTTTCAGTTTTTATATGTTCATATTTGGCATCTGCATGCATTGTCCAAGTTTTAAATTTATTGGCACGAATTTCATCATTTTTATATTCTGACTATATATTAATCATTCCTAATATTGTTCATTTTGTCCTTATCACCAGAGTTGTGTCATGTTTAATAGATTTCTAAAGAATAAACATTTGGCTTAGATGATCCTTTTTATTTTGATTACTGTCCATTTATTTGATTTTTTTTTGCCTTATTTAGCAAGTTTAAAGTTCATTCTTTTTCATCCTTTCTTCTTTCCAAATATTAACATCTTAGGTCATGAATGTGCCTTAAAATACAGATCTTACTCCACTCCACATGCCTGGTATGTAGTTTTTAAATTGTCATTTCATTCTAGGTATTTTAAATTTTCATTTTTATATCTTTGACCCAAGAATATGAAATGTATTTTAAATTTCCAAATAAGTGAAGGTTTATTTGATGTTAACTTCTAAGACACAGTATAAGAAGGCATGATCTATATGACATTAGTTGTTTGCATTTTGTTGAAATAGGCTTTACACACACGTGATCAATTTTTGAAAATGTACTCATTGCTTTATAAAAATACATATTTTATTCTTAGTATCTTCTATAAATGTATTTTTTAACTAATTCTATCAGTAATGAAGAAAGATATGGTTAAATATCTCATTAAGATGGTGAGTTTATAAAATTCTTCCAGGAGTTTTATCAATCTTTGCTGTTTTTGAGCCTACAAAATTAGGTACATACATATTAAGAACTCTTATGTCTTCTTATGAATTAAAGCTTATTATCAAGTAGGAAATCACTCTAACCCCAGTAATGTTTCTTATATTAAAGTGTGTTTATTTTTCTCATTAATATTTGCATTAACATGTTATCACAACTACATGGTTTGGTTTATTATGTTCTGGTATACTGTCTTTTAAATCCTTTTACTTTCACTTTTCTGAGTCTTTCTCTTGGCTGTACTGTTCATAAGCAGCTCATACCTTATTTTTTTTTATTTAGTCCAATCTGATGGACTTTGCCTTTTATTTCATTTGTTTATTTATTTATTTATTTATTTAGGAACCGGGGATTGAACTCAGGGACACTTGGCCACTGAGCCACATCCCCAGCCCTATTTTGTATTTTATTTAGAGACAGGGCCTCACTGAGTTGCTTAGGGCCTTCTAAGTTGCTGAGGCTGGCTTTGAACTCGAGATCCTCCTGCCTCAGACTCCAGAGTCGCTGGGATTAAAGGTGTGTGCCACTGCACCCAGCGGCTTTGCCTTTTAAATCGTGAGTTTCCCCCATTTTCATTCATCATGATTGTTCTATTTAATATACATTTTCTACCACTTTGCTTCATTTTTCACATTTTATTCTATGATTTTCCATTCTCTTTTGCCTTTGTTTTTAATTTGACTAAGATTTTATTTCCTTCATCATTTACCCCCACTTCCCTGGGCTGATTGTTGCACATGTTATTTCTACTTCTTTGGAAGCTTCTCTTTCTGCCTGCTTCCTGCTCATGGAGAGTCGGAACTGAGGGTTGCTCTAAATTTTAATCAGTTAGTCTTTTAGTCCAGACTGGTGGTTCCATGACAATAACACTCACAAAAAGCTTAGTTTAGACTTTTACCTGTTTGATTTTTGTCACCTCCATTTGTAAAGAGCCACACCCCAAGTTCCTTTTGAGAAATGAGTATCTTAACCCTATTGAACTTTTGTGAAAACCCACATTTCATTCTCATTTCATCAGGTCATTAGGTCCAACGTCGCTGATTTGTCAGCTACTACATTATTAAGAGGTTTTAAGGGGCTGGGGTTGGGGCTCAGTGGTGGAGCGCTTGCCTTGCACATGTGAGCACTGAGTTTGATCCTTAGCACCACATAAAAATAAATAAATAAAATAAAGGTATTGTGTCCATCTACAACTTAAAAAAATATTTTAAACAAAGAGGTTGAATAACAATCAGGTGTAAGGTGTTGTGACCTTATTCCAAAGTTCAGTTTACAAAATGAACTTTTCTTTTGAAGAAATTTTACTTTTGTCTTAAAATATAGACAAAAGTAATTAGAATAGTATAATTCCCCTAAGACCATTTCCTTTTTACCAATTACTGATATTTTGTCACACATTCTCTCTTTGATTTTTCTCTTTCTTCCTGGCTTGCGTTAGACACACACATTCAAATACACACATTATTATGATTGCTAAAACACTGGAGAGTAAGTTATTATTATAGCTAAACCACTTAAGAGAGAAAGTTAATTTATAAAATTATGATGGCATTAAGTCCTAAATATTTCAGTATGTAATGAGGACACACTTTTAAATAACTATTATGTGATAATAATCACATTTAGATAATTTGACATTGATGTACCATTCTTATCTATCATATAGTCCAGTTTCTTTAGTTATCCCCAAGAGTGCTCTTTATTATTCAAATCCTGCATCACAGATTGCATTTAATTCTCATGTATCTTTCGGGTCCTTCCTTGTCTTTCTTGACATTGGTATTTTTGAAGAGTATGGGTCAGTTGTTGAATATTTATCAGTTTGGTTTTGTCTCATTCTTCAGTTATGCCTATGTTCAGTTTATGCATTTTTATAGGAATACTGCATAAATGAGGTTGGTTCCTTCTCAAGATCACCTCAGGGTGCTAAGTGTGGTCATTTCTACTGGACAAGGCTAAGTATTAATTGGCCTTTGTTGTTGAAAGGATTTATGATGAGTAACAGTTTCATTTTTTCAATCTGTAGTCCTGGAATTTCAAGACTCTACTTCCTTTACTCTCTGCAAGCTGGTGATCCTTTCATGCATTTAATCTATTCAGTCTAATACCTTGTCAAATGCTGCCAATAATAACCAACACTTGCCGATAGCATTTTGCTTCCCAATATCATTGCCTAAAGCCTTCTGCTTGTTGGGTATATCATCTGCTTTCCAGGTTATTAGGGAAAGAGTTTGACCAAATATTTCTCTACTGCATAATGTGGATTGCCATCTTTTTAGCTTCAATATATCACTTTCTGCTGTCTGGCTTAGAAGTCAATGCTATGCATCTTATATTCTGTTTTAAGAGTAGCACCCTGCTGATACGCTTTCTTGTGAAATTTGGCTGTTGTATATGCTATTTAAGGATTTTTGAATTAGCACAATCTAGACTATAGAAATTATAGGCAGATACTATGAGAGACTCTGAAAAACCTTGGAGTCTCATTCTTCTATTAAGCAATTCTACTAACAGGAATCAATCCTGTAAGAAATACTGGAATATAAGCACCAAGGTGTATATACAAAAATATTTGTTTTAGCATTGTTGACAAAAGTGAAAAATTGGAAATCACCTAATAGGCTACCCATAGGGGAGTGTTAATTTGTGATGCAATCATACTGTGGAACCCTTTTGCAACCTTTAAACAAAATGTGGTATCTGGAAGTGTTCTTTTATAGCAACAGCTTTAAAACTAATATTCAATGGAAATACAGAAATGCATGGGAGCACTACGATATAATCCCATTTGTGTGAAAACAAGAACAAATCTCAACACTGCCTGTTAGAATACATAAATATAAAATGTAAATGGAATGGGATCTGAAAGAATATACACTCAACTGGTTTAAAAAAGACATGAACCTTTGGAGAGAACCATGGGAAGTGGGAATGTAGGGTGATGACAGGGGACATTTGCGTTTTATGATACTGCTCTATTGTTTAAATTTTTGTAAAAGTAGATTGTTTTTATTTCTTATGTAGTTTAATAAATTGCATAAATAACACAATTTGTTACAAAAGTGCATAATGAACATTTAAGGGCATTGAGAAGCCTGAGGGACATGGAAAGAATGGATAATGACCAGAGTGTTCATGATCACTGTCATCAAACACTGAGAGATAAAGGTACACATTTACTTTGTACATCTTCAGAAAGCAGAAGAATGGCAGAAGTAAAAATAACTATATGTTCATCTCATGGAAGTGCGTTCATCACTGATGGAAAGAATACTTGTGGGGCATAATTAATTTACTGGCCATAGGTATTTTGAGGAATAAATCCAAGATATAAAGGTTTGGAGTAAAAAACATTTTCATCTAGAAGTTTCTTGGATGCCCTGATTTCTCATGTAAATTGACTATCCCTAAAAACTACCACATATATTTTGCAAGGCAGTGTTATTACTGTTTAACTTTGGCTCCTAGCGGGGTTCAGGGGAATATGTGGGTCCTGGTTACTGATTCAGTCTATTTTTTTCCAATTCGTTCTTCCTAGTTATATATGACAGTAGAATCCATTTTGATAAAATTATACAAGCATGGGATATATCTTATTCTAATTAGAGCCCTGTTCTTATGGGTGGGCACAATAGTGGGATTCACTTAGGTATCATCATATGTGTACATAGGAAAATTATGTTAGATTTATTCTACTGTCTTTCCTATTCCCATCCCCTATCCCTTCCTTTTGCTCCCCTTTGCCTAATCTACTGAATTTCTATTCTTCTCCTCCCCTTCTTTATTGTGGTTTAGCTTCCACATATCAGCAAAAGCATTCGACCTTTGGTTTTTGGGATTGGCTTGTTTCACTTAGCATGATAATCTCTAGATCCATCCATTTACTGGCAAATGTCATAAAATCATTCTTCCTTATGGATGAGTGATATTCCATTGTGTGTGTATACCACACTTTCTTTATCCATTCATCTGTTGATGGGCATCCAGGTTGGTTTCACAGCTTAGCTATTGTGAACTGTGCTGCTATAAACATTGATGTGGCTGTGTCACTGCAGTGTGCTCATTTCAAATCCTTTGGATATATGCCGGGGAGTGGGATAACTGGGTCAAATGGTGGTTCCCCTCCTAGTTTTCTGAGGAGTCTTCATACTATAGAAAGCCCTCTGGAAAACAGGGCTTGCACCAATTTGAAATCCCACAAAGAATGTATGAGTGTTCCCTTTTCCTGATATCCTCACCAACATTTGTATTCTTGATAATTGCCATTCTTACTGGAGTTAGATAGAATTTCAGTGTAGTTTTCATTTGCATTTCTCTAATTGCTAGAGATGCTGAACATTTTTTCATGTATTTATTGATCATTTGTATTATTTGCCTGTTTATTGATCAAATACACTTGTGGCACCACATTCCCTAAGAGCTCTCCGTCGAGGAAACTATCTGCCACACCTGAGTTACCTACTCTTTTATGGGAGGAGTGTTATTGCTCAGGCCTTTCCATTGAGTTTCATCCCAGCTACTTATTCACTTAATGAGAAGCCCTGGAGTATTGGGCTTTTAATATTTTTATGCGTCTTCTGCAAGGCAAGCATGCATAATCTGTCCCCCTTCCATTGGCCAAAGAAAGCCATATTGGCCATAGGTAGGAAACATTAATTCCCTTGTGTAAATGAAAGGGAAGGGTCATCAGAAATGTTGGGGAGTACCAGTAATGTTTATCACAGTGAGACCCCCTCACTTCTTAGGGGCAGTGTTATGTAGGGGTTTCTAAAATCCTGTGACTTTTTCAAGCCTGGAGCTAAGTTACATGATGATCTCTAATACCATTCTGTATTAGCAACCAGCAAAAGAAATACTGAAGATAATTTCAAGGGAGTTTTATCTTAATTTGGGACCATTTGGACTTTGAGACAAGAATTTTAGTGCAAGTACTTATTTGGTAGGTGAGAAGGACACCAGTAGGGGGCAGGGTGCTACAGAGGGAAGGGAAGGCAGCCATGGAGAGGGTAATGGAGATTGAATGGATGTTCTTAGAACCATGTCCAATTCCCTAGCCCTGGATTCTGGGCTGATTTTGTGACTTGCTTTGATCAACAGAACACAGTGGAAGTGATATTGGGATGAAGTCTCAAGAGATCTTGGTGTTTCTTCTCTTGCCCTTTTGTGAATGCTCTGAGACAGCAGAGCCACACTGGCCTCTTAGAGTCTGAGACCATGTGGAGCAGAATGAATCATTCTAACCTGAGGGACCCCAGGAAACCTGTCACTATGTGATCCCCCATCCATCATTACTGCCAAACGAATAATCTCAGATGAACCCTAGAAAGACTGCCCAGTTTAGCCCAACTAAACTTGCTTACTCACTGAACTAGAGGCAAATAAAATATTTGATTATAAGTCACTTAACATTTAGGTTAGCTTCATATTCAGGAATAGATAATGGACAGCAGATGATGAGAATATTCTACATAGGAAAAATGTAAGCTAGTAGAGAATGTATACCTTATAATGATCTCACTCAAGGATGAGAGAACTGGGGTGTTTTTTTTGTTTTTTTTTTTTTACCAACTCCTGAGACTCGCTGGCTAAGACCTGCCTAGATTGTTAATTTCCAAGTACTGCTAGTCTACTGTAGTTGTACATGAAGCAGCCTTTCAAAGTTCTAGGAAGAAGTCCCAGGTCACAGGATGCAGGTGGAGGCAGTTAGAAGTCAACCAGAATACACCACAAGGCTCAAGGGGTATGATCAGAATATCAGGAACAGCAGTTATCCCATGTTTATGAAATGGTTCTCTATGATGTGGTCATGGTATGGGATAGCATTAATAATGAGAGTACAACTACCCACTCCTATACCTGATGAGGCAAGAGAAGGGGTGGGGTGGTTGCCAGAACCCAACTGGAGAAAGGTTGGTTGTCAGGAGCTGAAACCTGTCAAGGGAGGCTGTCAACCTGGAAATGACCTGTCAGGGAAATGAGAAGTGCAATAGAACGAGGCACTGGAGGACTCTGCCCACACCCCTCCTAAGAGACTTGGGCAAGCAGTGGCGTGTTTTCTAACAGCTCAAGGTCATGCCTGCTAGGAAAAGCTAAAGCTGCCAAAATCCATACACAAAGATGGGACTGCTGGTCTCCCGGTCTTTGCAGGAGGACCATAGCCTCACTTTGACATATGCACCAATTAGCCAGCTCCAATAGCCTAGTCACATGGACCCTAATCCCTATTTTACCCTTCAGTACTTTTTCCCCAGCACCTCCCAATCTTGAAAAGATTCTTGCTTTTCATTTTGACAAAGTTCAGTTCATGCCAGACTCTTTGCTCTACTGCAATAGTTGTTACTGAATAAAATCTGTCCTGGTAACTTCAACTCATGTCTGACTTTGCTTATCTTTGACAGAAGACACTGGGGGAATTAAATACCATCGCTGTATTCTCCTCCCTTCTCTCTTCTCCTGCTGGCACTTACAATCACTTGAGTCCAACTATTATTTGGAATCAGAATCAGTTGAATCCCATTAGTGAGGAGGCAGGAAGCTTGCTGATATGGTCCATACTGTTAGGACAAGACTAGGCAAGTTCAGCCTGTGGTTTAGGAGAGCAATTTGGCAGCTAAAAAAAAGTACCATAGACTGGGTGGCTTATAAATGACAGGAACTTATTTTAAACAGTTCCGGAGGCTGGAAGTCCAAGATCAGGATGCCAGCACAGTTGAGCTCTGCTGAGGGGCCACTTCTGGGTGGCAGACAAGCACCTGCTGGTTGTATCCTGTGCTCTCTCTTTGGTTTCTTTTATAAGGGTGGCTAACCACATTCATGAAGGCTCCACCTTCATGATCAAAGTGCCTCCCATCTCTTTATTCTCTCACATTGGAAATTTGGATTCCAAAATATAAATTTTTTGGCGGGGGGACACAAACATTCAATTGATAATGGAGATGTTCAAATTCAAAGACTATGTTTTACTATGAATGCAACTATACTCTTCTCTGCATTCAGAACAAGTTCTACTTTGGATCAAGCCCTGTCATCCTGCAGAGTGAAGGTTCTGGGGGCAAAAGTGGCAGATTATGCCCTGACGCTCTGTTTTATGATTCCTTCCACATGACTAGCTGAAACCTACTCTCAATCCATTGTGCCTCGAACCTCGAGATTTCCTCTGCACCTTGAGCAGTTCCTAGTTGGGGTGAGGGCTGCTCACTCAGCTCCTTGCATTTGTCCCTTTGAGTTCTCCCTTTCTGTCCCTCTCTTCTTCCCTGTGTCCTCCTTGCTTCCTTTTTTTTTCTTTTAAAAAATCTCTTCTCTATCTTCCTCCACCACCTCCATCTAGAATGTACATTTATTGGTTTGTTTTCAAAGACCTTATATTTTTAGAGTAGTTTCAGGTTCACAGTGAAATGAAAAGAGTACAGAGATTCCCCAGATGTCCCCTCTCCTGCATGTGCACCACCTATTCCATAATCAACATCCCTGTTGAAACTGCATTGATGTTATAACCCAGAATCCTTAGTTTAGGGTTCATTCTTGGTGCTGTACTTTCTATGAATTTGGATAAATGTATAATGACAGGTATACATAACTGTAGTACCACACAGTGTGTTTTTACTGCCCTAAAATTCCTCGGTGCTCTATTGATGCTCTCAGTCCCATCCAACCTCTGGTAACCACTGACATTTTTACTTTTACAGTTCCTCTTTTCCTAGCATGTCACATAATTGTTGTATGTAGCCTTTTCATATTAGTTGCTTTTACTTAGTAATAAGCATTTGAATTTCCTGCATGTCTTTTCATAGTTAGGTAGCTCATGATATCTCATCGTCTGGTTGTACTACAATACCATACTCTATCCTTGCACCTAATGAAGGACATGTTGATTACTTCAAAGTTTTGGTGATTTTTGAATAAAGTTGCTATAAACATCCATGTGCAGGTTTTTGTGTGGAAAGAAGTTTTCGACTTTTGGGTATAAATACCAAGAAGTGCAATTGGTGGGTCATACAGTAAGAGTATGTATAGCTTTATAAGAAATTTGAGATAGGTATGTAACTATAGTCCATTGCTGTACCCCACCTTTTTTCTAGGCTTATCCTCTTCTTTCTCTTTTTCTCTTCTATCTTTCCTTGTTTTAGTTCTTTAGCCTTATCTTGGTGCAATATTCCTGGTCATTTAGCTATGAAGATATTTATTAATGGAATATAATTGATCAAGAAGAGGTGAGAAACATCAGAATTTTTAAACCAGAGAATACCTTAAAAGTAGCTCATGTAACCTCCCTTTTTTCTAATTGGTGGTACCTTGCACAAGTGACCCACGCCCATACAGTGTTGATATTCATATTCAAGTTTACCTCTTATATAGGAAGTAAGATGCTTAGAAAATGAAGGTGAATCTAGGTTCACTATCAAATTAAGAGGAAGGCATAGAACATAGAGGTCCTTAGTGGTTTGTGGTCCATGAGGCAATGTATTCATTTATTTCATCTTTACTGAGACTTCAGTAATAAGGTCATGAACATCCATGTTCATAATCCATTTACTTGGCTGTCTTAGCATGTAAATGAGCTCACATGCTATCAGATGTGTTTCCTCTGTGAGTCGTGGTCTACAAATTATATGTAAGTATGGATCTGTTTTACCCATAAGACTGGCTTACTTTCAGAGAACCTCTTCCTTTCAGGCATCTGAGGACCTGACCTTGCTTAAAAACTGAGGTCAGGAGACAACAGAGTTCAGCACCCCATTCTCTCAATTAGCATCCTTTGCAGTCTAGTATTTATTTCAGAGATGCAGCATCTCAGCACTGGACTTTATTTTTTTAAAGACAGATCTAACTCCTCCCTGCATAAACCATAATCCTTCCCAGATGGTGAGGATGAAGTCTTGTCCAAAAGAGATGATCGCTTATCACAATGGATTTAGTTACTTGCCTCACACTATCCCATTTATTAACACACATTTGTACTTCTATAAATACCTAGTGCCTCACTTGTCACAGAAGATCAAATTTCTTTTAGTGTACTGTAATGAAATCTAACATTATTGAAAGACACTACATCATAATTTGGTAATGTTAACCTAGTATGACTTCCTTTATTGAATGTTTTTATTTTCCTTTCTGAAACTGAGACATTTCCCTCCGAATGTATCAAATAAAGTAATGATAAATTCAAATTACATGTAATGTAAAAATCTAAAAAATGAGTTTGTCATTAAAAGAAACTATATGCGAACCTAGTTGCCTGATCACTAATAGGTGGTTGAACCTTCGAAATTGCATGAATTCTTATTTCAGTTTAGAAAATTTTCTTCATCGGAATTATTTTTAATGTAAAGCAGTTTATGACTTTTAAAATCGATATTTCATTTATGATTCATGTTTTGCTGAAGTAGATAATGTAGTGCCTTAATGGATGGAAATGGATCATGGCAAGGAGGTCAGAAAGCAATTGCTGCCATTAACAATACACATTCTACAAGGTAATCGACAGACAGTGAGTGGGCGACTCTACAATATTCCTGCAGGGGTTTAGAATATGGGATGTACACAAAAATAGCAGCTGATTTTAAGAACAGCATATGTCAGAGAAACATACATATTTGTGTGAATATTACCAAGCCTTTGCCTTCAGCAAATAGTTTTCCTACTCTTTTAAAGCAGTAAGCAGTTAATTATAGAACTGCATATGATTAGAGAAATCAGGAAAAATAAAATGTGCTGGGAGCCCGACTGCAGGAAACACTGGGCAAGACATTCCTTTGCTCAATGATTCACCATTTATATTTGCCCACCATTTATATTTGCAATTCATGCACTTGAATATTTACCCTTCTGACAATGTCATAGAGATCAGCTTTGAAAAATGCTTGCCTGATGGATAGGGAAAGTTTAAGAAGTTCATTCTTAAATGTGGATAGCAGGTGTAGGCATGATTGCACTCAATCCTTATGACAGTCCTGAAAAGTCCTGGACGCTAGCTATTCTAGATGGGATAGTTAGTGCAATCCTCATTTTCCAGATGAGGCCCAGTATGGTACAATGATTGACACAAGAACCTGGCACTAATAAGTGATTGACTTTGAGCCCCATCTTGTCTTCTAATTCAAATTGCATATTCCCTCTGTTTGATACAGTAGCTTGGATTTGGGGGACTGGAGAAGAAAGAGAAAGAGAGGAAGAGAAAGAGAGTGCTACTCTGCCACCAATATGGTGTCCTCCTTTTAAATTTTTTAATTTCTTTTCATTTTTTCCAGGTAATGTGTGCCACAGCCGGCTTACCCTGTCTTTCGAGAGCTGACTGCATGCATCCTTTCCAACTCAGCATTCAGTGATGTCATGTTGGTAGCTTAAAATTGACCTGGTGGTGGTAACTTACACCAAAAACATTGGCAACTGCTACAAATCAGTTTCATCTGGAGAGCAGCAATGTCAAACATTTACCACTACAATGCTACTTTTGATGCATTCTGAATTTTCAAACCAGTTACCACTGGACCCTTTAAAGCCTGCATTTTCGCTAGTAATTCAGAGAAACTCAAGTCAACAACTTATGAAGACCTGAATGAGGGTGAGAGGAAGAGCAAAGTTTGGTTTTTATTTTGACATTCCAGAAATAGGTTGTCATTACTTTTCAAGACTGTTAAATGAAGCTCATGTAATGGAGCTGTGGGTGGAGCAAATTATTAATGTATACTAAGGAAAGGGCTTTTCCCTTCCTGAAAAGGGAAGGGAAAATCACTCTATTTAAAGCAGTGATTCCCAGGCACATCCCTGATCTTGTTCCCAAGCATTGCATATATTTAAGTGTACCAAAATTCTTCTATGTCCATAGGGGATTGGTTCCAGGACATCTGTACATACCAAAATACAGGGACCCCTTTTATAAAATGGCATAATATTTGCATATAATCTATGCAAAATTTCCTTCCATATAAGTATTCTTCTGTATACTTTAAGTCCTTTCTACAGTACTTATAATACCTAGTACAATGTAATGCTGTGTAAATAGTTGTCATGCTGTCTTGTTAAGGAATAATGACAAGGGAAAAAAGTCAATACCTGTTTAGTAAAGACACAACTATTTTTAGTATTGGGGATTGAACTCAGGGATGCTTAACCACTGAGCAACATCCCCAGCAAAGGCACAATTTTTTATTGAAGATTTTTCATCTGTGGTTGATTGAGTCTGTGGATGTGAAACCTAGAGATACAGAGGACTGAATATATAACACGTGTGTTCATGTATGTATATGTATACATATGTATTATATATATACAAATTGAGATTGCATACATACAATTTCTGTCTAACTAAATATTTACACATGGGTTTATAAATTATATATATGTTACTAATGTTATGTCAATTATTATATCAAATAGAAAAATTAAATGATGAGAAAAGATGAATTAAGTTGTTAAAATTATTTTTACTTGTAAACTTATTTTACTCTCACTAAATATTAATTATCATTAAATATTAATAATGTTTTATTAAGGAATGCATCTTTTTAATGTATTAATATTTTTAACATAGTTATTTGAAGACTGGTTTACTGTGATACTTTGTTTCAGTGTGTCTTAGAACTGAAGAGCTACTTCACAAGATTCATAGATTCAAAAGGAAGCAGTGTATGTATTTGTGACTAAATTTGCCAAATTAGATTCTTTCTTTTCAATGTCATTAACCAAGTATACACTTATTTTTTTAAAAATCTGTTCAGTATATTTTCATCTTTTCTGAAATAATCAGAAAATAATCACATGGAATTATGTTTTCATATTTTTAACAAAAAGGTTCGTAGTCCACTGAAATTCTGCTTTGTATCTAAACTAAGGAAATTTCACTTCCATGTTTTTAAAGTTTGCAGATCTGAGTGTTCTTATAGGCAACATTCTTAAGTCATATTTAGGAACAAACTTACATAATAATGAAATGTTTCCAAAGGTTAGATCTTAAAATGTTCTCTCCATTATATAAGTTTTTTTCCAAAAGGTAGTTACCTTTTCATTTGCTGTTAAAACCTTATTTTCACTTTGAAGGAAAAGATGAAAGGAGTATGTGTTTTATATACCTTCCGGGAGATGTTCTGAGAGTCACTTATTATCACAGAAAAAGTTAGCAAATTTGGAATAGTCATCTTTTAAAAAATAAAAATGTGTGTGCATCTTTAATTCTGAACTTTTCTAAGCACATTGCTATAAGTCAGTCAAAGAGCAACTTTGTAAGTACAAAATTCATGGGATACACATATACACACACATACACCGGCCTTTGTATACACATATGCACAATAATATCCATAAATATTTGTATATACATATGCACAATTATTTTCACAAATATTTCATTAGAAAACATCCTTTAGTCACATATGCAAAGAACATATGTTTTATGAGTACTAAAATATAAACACATACTAACAAAACCAAACATATAAAAATGAAAATATAATCCTGTACACATTCATAATCTTGTAATTATATAAGCAATAATATCATACACAAAATTTTGAACATAACTATTTTTTAACATAAATTTATACAACTAAATATCCATCATACTTTATGCATACATATTCCTTGAGATGTGTATAATCCTTTGCATAACACTACTGAAATGCATGTACAGGTGCAATTTCCTATACATAACAAAATCATATTATTACTCGTAGCCTTCTTCTATTTGTATGTGTACATATGCATTACTTGTGATGTTGGTATCATGAATTTGGTTAGCAAATGAAAACATAAACTGCACGTGACCTTGGCAGATGAGCAAGTGCCCTGCTCAGCCCTTACCCTGGTGGGATATCAACTTTCCTCTCAGGGTTCCTCCACATCCCTGTCATGGCCAAGTCAGATGCCACGATCTGTCTTTACACGTAAGTTGAGCTTTTTAACAAATGATGCTGGGAAAACTGGACATCCATATATAGGAGCATAAAACTAGATGATCCCAATTTTTCACCCTGCACAAAAATCAACTCAAAGTGGAACAAAGACCTAGGAAGTAGACCAGAAACAGTGAAACTGCTAGAAGAAAATATAGGATTAACACTCCAACATGTTGGAACTGGCACAAACTTCCTTAATAAGATTCCTACAACTCAAAAAATAAAATCTGGGATACCAGTTGAATTAAAAAGCATCTGCACAGCAATGGTAATGAGAGTGTGAAGAGAGAACCTATAGAATGTGAGGAAATCTTGACCAGCTACTCTTTTGAGAAGGGATTAATAATATCCAGAATGTATAAAAATTCAAAAAACAACAGCAAAAAAAAACACAAAAATGCAACAAATTCATAAGCCATTGAATTAATGGGCAAAAGATCTAAATGGACATTTCTCCAAAGAAGAAATACAAATATATGAAAAGATGTTTAAGATCCTTAGCAATCAAGGAGATGCAAATCAAAACTACACTGAGATTTCATCTCACTTTAGCTAGAATGGTAAATCACTGGTTTTCTATTTCCTTAGATTAAAAAAGTAAATGCAATGTAAGTTAGTGTTCTGTTTTTTTTCTCTACACTCGAAAAATTCAACTTGTGCCTCTTCATATGAGTTTTCCTGTTTTATTGTTCCATGTATGTTTGTCAGCATTGCAGACTAGCAAATTTTATTAATTTCATTTAAAAAATGGAATTTTACTGAGGAAGGCCGCATGATAGAGTGTAGAGAGTGTGTGCTTCAGAGGCCTACCTTGGCCTCTGGGCTGTGCACCGGGTTTCCCAGGCTCTTTTGGAAAGGTCTAACTTCCGTCTTAGTACCTCATAGCCACAAAACTTCTAAAAACAACCATCTGGGAGCTCAGCTTCCTTAGCTCTTTATCTTGCTGTTCTGATTCAATAAAAACAGCCTACAGAAGCAATAGTCCCCACATTTTAAATAAGAAATTGATCAATTCAGCAGAAAGAACCTACAGACAAGGGAAGAAATGATCAGGTAATTCAAAACAGAGTAGAGGAATGGGGATGTAGCTCCAGGGTGAGCAGTTGCCTAGCTTGTTCCAGGTCCTGGGTTCAGCCCCCAGCACTGCAAAATCAAATCAAAACAAAACAAGCAAACACAAAAGGCCCATCAAATGAAGGAAACGAGATGTTTCACTGAAATTGAGATGTCTATCTTTTCTGAATAGCCCCTTAGGTGTGATAGCTCTAATTTTCATAATAATCTTGACAAAGCAGGTGCCATATTCTCAATTTTATTAGTGAAGAAACTGAGGCATAGGAAAGGTTAAAAGACTTATCTCAAAACCACAGGGTGTTGGGTACCTGAGTCAACTTTTACACCTCAGTCTCTCTTTAACACTCTACCATTCTGCTTTCTCCAGAAAATTTTCAGTTTTTTAAATAAAATTTACAAATTTGCTAGCCTGTAATGCTGATGAACATGCATGAAACAAATAAAACAGGAAAACTCCCTGAATGAGAGTGTAAATGAGCTTAATTTTTCTGGGAAATATTTTAAACACATTTACAAAAAGCCTTTAAAAAGGTCTATAATATAAGTATCGCCTGAGAAAATAGCCCTATGACCTTTATGTGTAAAAACATTTATTGAAGCCTCAGTAAAAATAATAAAACATTGCAAACAACTTTCATCTACAATGATGATTAAATAGGTTAGTAAGTGAGGCTAGATTTTTACCTCAGAATGTAATGTAATCCTAAAAAGATATTTATAATAGATGTTAATAGTCATGTCATATTAAGCAAAATAAAAGAGATTAGAAAATTATGCATGTAGTATAATCACAACTTTGGGAAAATATATAGACTTGAAAGGAAATGCTATAATGATAACAATGTGATTCTGTTTTCTTGGTTTTGACTTACTCTATAATATGTGTACAATCTGAGAAAATGCAGTAGCTTTTAAAAGGTTGTTGATTTAGAAACAGAAAGATCAGGGTCTCTGTACTGATTTAAATTGGTTTAAATTTACACACTTGGTTTCCTCCTGTCACATGGGGATAGAATCCTTCCCTCACAAAGGCATAGGCTTGAGGTTCAGAGAAGGTCCTAGAAGGCTGTGAGTCCTCCTCTGCTTTTGCTTTCCAAGGTCTTCTGTAGAATGTTCAGCTTCTTGGGACACTGTGATGATTCACAGGCACTTTGTTAGACTGGAAACCTCATAAACCCAGTGGTCACTTAAGACTAAACTGAGGGGAAAGAATCAATGACCAAACTTGGAAACTGAACTCATTGGCCATCTCGTTACTGAAGTATACCTAATGTAAGACCATGGATCCACTCCTCTAGCAAAGTCATGGTTCTGAATTTCAAAGATATATATATATATATATGTATATATATATATATATGTATACACACACACACACACATATATATATGAATCACTTTGTTATCATCATGATTTTTCCTTTCAGTCCATGTATTTTTCTAGTGCACACATATACACACACACATATATTTCAAAACTTATCCCATTCCCATGCATGCTCCTAAATGCCAGGCTGTGCCCATATTATCTGTGTATCTAAAGCTTCCATAGGTCACAGGTTGTAAAGTTTTGGAGATGTGCCCCTTATAGGAAAAAGGAGAGGAAAGGCTTAGGGGTTGGAGACAGGATCATATACAGATAAATTCCCTTTTTCTTTGGGCTCCTCCCCTCACACACCCATTATTCAGATGAAAAGACCAGCTGGTGTGTTAAGGGCCTTCTCGAGGATCCCAGTATTCAAAGTGCAGTAAGCTGTTAATCCTTTCTGCCTCACACTTCCCCTGAGACAAACTCTGGAGTTACAGAGTCTTCAAACAACAAGGAGTGGTGAATATTAAACTACCCCTGCTCTGCCCTCCATTAGAACAGAACCTCCAGATAATTATAGGAGATGCAACCTGAAAACCAAGCAGGTCCAAGTACCAAGCAAATAAAAGTTCTTTGATCCTAAGATTCAAAGGTATAAAGAATGTGTAGAGCCAGACCAGTGATCTATACCCAAGTTTCATTCTTACTGGGAATTTTATGCAAAGATGCTCATCACCTCCTGCCACTATTGCAATCAGACATGCCTGTGAGGACCTGCTTCAGTGAAAGGGTTTCAGAAATGAGCCCTCATTTGGCAGGTTGTATAGGATGGGATTTAGAGCAGGGATCAGCAGCACTTTTTTTCTATAAAGACCCAGATAGTTTAGGCCCCTGAGTCAAATGTAGTCTCTACCTAATTTTATCCTTTTTGTTTGCTTTCACAAGGCTTTAAAAATATAAAAATCACCCTTAGCTTCCAACTGTACAAAAACAATCATAGTTCGCCTACCTGTGGTTTAGATTGCAAGCTCTGTAACCAGGCCTTCTGGGTTCAAATCTTGGTGCTTCCACTTCTAGCTTTTCACCTTTGTTAAGAGACTTAACTTTTCTGTACCTATTAAAATGGGGAAGGGAGTCATAATAATGCCTGCTCCACAAAGTCTTGTGATCTTTCAATGACTTAATGCACAGGGAATATTCAGGATAGCAATGATATGATGAGCAAAATGCAGGCCTTACTCCTTATCAATAGGTTAGGGGGATGGTCCAAGCCTTGCTGCCGATTTTCCCAGAGTCTTTTAGGACCTCCAACACCCTTGTGGAGGATGGCCACTGCAAAAAATTCAACCAGCTGCTTTTCTGGTGGCTTATTTTACACAGGGGAGGAATAAATACTGTGTGCCTAGGGAATTAAAATAGTTCCCATGTGGAAAGTGAGATAAAAATAGCTCTTACCTTACAGAGTTGTTTTGCAGAATAAATAGAATGATGAATATGAATTTGCTCATTATAAAGTATAGCTGCAGTTATTACCGCAGAAGATACCTGATTAAAATGAGTAATTAGACAAGAGTTTTGGCAGAACCTTTCTCTGGGTGAGACCCTGCTGTAATGTGATTTAAGTGTGTTTGGTTGTTCCACCTTCTTTCCTGTTCTCACTTAGACCCTGTGCTTTCATACAGTAAACGCCACTCTGACACACTCCTCCACCCTCAGGACTGAGCCTAGGAACAAGCCCCAGGCTGTAGCTGGATAAGTTTATCTTTAGAAGAAATAACTTTATTTTAAAGGGATAATATAAAGACTTAGAATGCTTATGTTTGTGCTTTTTCAAAATCACAAAAGGATTCTAATTCAAGAAGGCTGTCAGAATGAACACATACTGAACATCCTATATACCTAAAAACACCAGAAATAATACATGCAAACAAATCGGCCCAACCATGCATACACTGGAAAATAAGACAAGACTTCCTTGGTGGACAAGAGACTGTAAGGAATATTGAGTGGAAGCCATGGGCTAAAGTGCATACAGGAAACAAGATGGAAGCAGTTAAGGTGTTTCCAACCCAGCAGGAAAATATCAGAGAGCAGGGAGCAGGTGGTCTAGGGCAGTCATCAGGTACCTATCTGGGATGCCACAGAAGGACAGAATAGGTTGTCTGTCTTTTATGTTTCACCATCTTGGGCCAAGCAGCAGACAAGACAATAGACAACTGTCCCTCTGTGTCTGTGGGTTCCACATCCACAGAATTAATCAGCCACAGATGGAAAATATTTGGTATGCTTGAGTCAATGTATACATACATATACATTCAGCCCTATATATTTTGGGATTTCATATTCATGGATTCAGTGAACTACAAATCCAAAATACTGGGAAAAAAACCCAAAATTTGTGACTATATTGAACACTATGACTTTTTTCTTTGTTATTATTTCCTAAGCAAAATATAGTACAATAACTACTTACATGGCATTTATATTATATTAGGGGTTGTTACTAATCTAGAGATGATTTAAAGCATAAGAGAGGATGTACACAGTTATATGAAAATACTATGCCATTTTATATGAGGAATTTGAACATGGGCAGATTTGGGTATCTGTAGGGGATCCTGGAACTAAGTTCCCATAGACACTGAGAGGACTAGACAGCCCTACTGGCAGTCCTAGAAGGAATGGAGAACCCTTGTAATGAAAAGCATCACGGCTAGAAACACATTCCACACAAATAAGATCCAAATAAAGAGTTCTTCAATATTTTTTTGAGGCTATTATGAATGGGGTAGTTTTCCTAATTTCTCATTCATCACTGATGTATAGGAATGCAATTGATTTATTGGTGTTAATTTAATATCCTGCTACTTTGCTGAATTCATTTATGAGTTCTAGAAGTTTTATGGTGGAATTTTTTTGGTCTTCTAAATATAGAATCAGCAAACAGGAATACTTTAAGTTCCTCTTTTCCTATTTGTATCCATTTAATTTCTTTCTTCTAATTGCTCTGACTAGATTTTTAAGGATGATGCTTAATAAAAGTGGTGAAAGGGGGTATCCTTGTCTTGTTCCAGTATTTTAGAGGGAATGCTGTCAATTTTTCTCCATTTAGAATGATGTTGGCCATGGGTGTAGCATAGACAGCCTTTACAATGTTGAGGTGTGTTCCTACTATCCCTAGTTTTTCTAGTGTTTTGAACATGAAAGGGTGCTGTATTTGAATCAATCTAACAAAATACGTGGAAGATCTCTACAATGAAAACTAGAGAACACTAAAGAAAGAAATTGAAGTTGATCTTTGAAGATGGACAGATCCCCCATCCTCTCAGATAGGTGGAATTAACATGTCAAAATGGCCATACTACCAAAAGCACTATATATATATATATAAAATGCAATTCCTATTAAAATCTCAATGACATTCTTCATAGAAATAGAAAAAACAGTCATGAAATGCATTTGGAAAAATAAGAGACCCAGAATAGCCAAAGCAATCCTTAGTAAGAAAAGTGAAGCAGTAGGTATCATAATACCAGATTTTAAACTACAGAGCTATGGTAACAAAATGGCATGGAATTAGCACCAAAACAGACAAGTAGACCAATGGTACAGAACAGAAGACACAGAGACAAACCCACATAAATATAGTTATCTCATTCTAGACAAAGGTGCCAAAAATATACATTGGAGAAAAGATAGCCTCTTCAACAAATGCTTCTGGGAAAATTGGAAATCCATATGTAGCAAAATGAAATTAAACTCCTATCTCTCATCATGCCCAAAACTCAACTCAAAGTGGATCAAGGACTTAGGCATTAGACTAGAGACCCTGTGCCTAATAGAAGAAAAAGTAGGCCCAATTCTCCATCATGTCAGCTTAGGAACTGACTTCCTTAACAAGACTCCTAAGGCACAAAAAATAAAATCAAGAATCAACGAATGGGATGGAATCAAACTAAAAATCTTCTTCACATCAAAGGAAACAATCAAGAATGTGAAGAGAGAGCCTGCAGAATGGGAGAAAATCTTTTCCACCTGCACTTCAGATAGAGCATTAATCTCCAGGATATATAAGGAACTCAAAAAACTTAACACCAAAAAAGCAAATAACCAAATTAATAAATGGGCAAAGGAACTGAACAGGTACTTCACAGAAGAAGAAATATGATCAGTCACAAATATATGAAAAAGTGTTTAACATCTCTAGCAGTTAGAGAAATGTAAATTAAAATTACCCCAAGATTTCACCTCAATCCAGTCAGAAAGGCAATTATCAATACAATTAACGATAAAGACTGGTGAGGATACAAGGAAAAAGGTATACTCATACATTGCTGGTGGAACTGCAAATTGGTGTAACCATTCTGGAAAGCAGCACGGAGATTCCTCAGAAAACTTAGAATGGAACCACCATTTGACCCTGTTATCCCACTCCTTGGTTTATATCCAAAGGACTGAAAATCAGTATACTACAGTGATGTGGCCATGTACATATTTATAGCAACTCAACTCACAATAGCCAAGCTATGGAAACAGTCCAGGTATCCTTCAATGGATGAATGGATAAAGAAAATCCTGGTATATTTACACAATAGAATATTAATCAGCCTGAAAGAAGAATGAAAGTATGGCATTTGCCTGTAAATGGATGGAACTGAAGAATATCAGGCTAAGTGAAATAAGCCAATCCCCAAAAACCAAAGGCCAAATGTTTTCTCTGATATGTGGATGCTAACTCACAATAAGGGGGATGGATAGAGAATAGAAGTACTTTGGATTAGACAAAAAGGAATGAAGGGAAGGGAAGGGGAGTAGGAATAGGAAAGATAGTAGAATGAATTAGACATTACTAACCTATGTGCATATATGATTACATGACCAATTTAATTCTACACCATGTACAAGTAGACTAATGAGAAGTCATGCTCCATATATGTATAATAAGTCAAAATACATTCTACTATCTCAATTTAAAAACTCAACAAAAAAGAATATTTCACACATGTATGAACTTAGAAAGTTAACCATCCACAAATCTTCTCTGAATGAATTACCAAAGGGTGCACTTCACCAAAGCAAAATTAATATTCAGAACATATAAAGATCCTTATTTCAAAATGAAACACCTCTAATGAAAAAATGAACAATATTCATTAACAGGTAGTCCTGGTCCTAAAAGATGAAATACAAATGACTGGTAAATATATGAAAAGATGCTTAAACAATAATGGTGGAATGCAAGTTAGAACAAAGAAATGTAATTTTTCATTTATAAGAGTAAAAGTTTTATGATAGCAAATACTGATGATGTTGAAAAGAAATTGATAATCACTATTTAGGTACCCCTCAGTTCAACTTGAATGAAAACTGTGTACACTCCATGACTCAGCAATTCCATTTCTGTTTCTATTTTGGAGATTCACTTGAATGTGCCTAATATGAAGGTACACGTATGTCCATTGCAGTAGTTTTGGTGACAGGCAAAACTGGAAACAAACACCAAAACTGGAATAAACACACAAGGGTCAACTCAGACAATACAGTACATGCAAAAAGTAGGAAGAGACCTGCAGGTACTGATGTGAAAAGATCTGCAAACATGTTAAGTGAGAAAAACTGGAGTTCACAGAACAAGAAGCATAATAAGATTAATATAAAAAAATCAACCCCACACATACAAAGTATGGGGGGATTCATTGATAGATTTAAATTCAAAGTTAAGCAAAGATATGTTTGGATATATTCTAGAAAAGGGACTCACATTTTGAGCAGTGTCAAAGGATATATTTTTAAAAATGAGTATGTATTAATGCCTTCCTTTTGAATTAAAAAATAAATAATTGCAGTAATTATGCTATATAGTTGAAAAAATCTTTCTTGCTACTATAAGGAGACTATCACTCTTAGCATCTTGCTGTATGTCCTTCAAGGCATTTTTCTATATACATATAGGTTGAGTTGGAAATATTTATCTGCAATGGAATACTGTATTTTTGAGTGGAAATGCACAGTGTTAGTGAGAGGATGTAGAAGAAACAGAAATCTGTGAACTCAGAATTTAGGGGAACATGTATGGATCACTGACACCTTGTGGAGAAATTAAAAAACAATAGGAAGATCATTGCAGAATGTCCATATTATTGAAATTGGAAGAGTGGATGAGGCTGAGCATGCGGAGTTGGACAGGGTGGTGCATTAGGGCCAAGGGACACTGACGTGCTCAGGCACCCCCTCGTTCATCTTACTCATATGCCTCTTGAAATGATGAGAGCATAACAAGAAAAAAGCAAATACAAATGGAGACCTTCCAGAAAGACACTTAACAGTTGAAGGATGAGATCTAGAAAGGACAGTTGGAATAATAAACACAATAGCTTGTTCTATGCTTTGCATGTGTGAGAATTTGGGGCAATTTTTTCCCCAGGGGGGAAAATGTCTATTGCAACTGTGTTTTCACATGTATTCTTATAAAGATTTTCATAGCATCCTCTTGCAGTTTCAAACATTTCATTATACATGTGTCAGACTTTTTTTTAACTTTCAATGTTATTTACGTCTTATCCTTCTTGATCCTATTTGCCTACGGTATATCTGTTTTATTCGTTGTTTCAAAGAACAAGCGTTTGGTTTTGCTGATCAAATAATTTCTCAGGATGGGGAATCTTTTTCATTAATTGCAGTTTTATCTTACTATTTCTTTCTTTTAAATTTCTTAGGGTTTATTTTCTTGCATTTCTGTAACCACTAACGAGATTTCAAAAAAAAATTTTTTTCTTCTTCTCTGCATTGCCCATGCATTGCCTGGAGGTAGCAGAGCACATGGTTAATAAAACATATTGAGGATGAATGAGAAAAGGATCTGGCTCCTAGAAGGGGAGAGACAAGCTGGAGATTTTTTCTAGAAATAAGAAGGAGGTCAGAAAGAGCCCAGGTACAATCCTGTCTTTTAAGTAACTGTCTGAATAAGGGCAGAGCTTGTCCTGAGATACCAACTCTGCAGAGAAGTGTTCACAATGGACACCAACTAGACCATTGCAATCCTTCTTCCACCAGGAAAAGGAAAAGCATTTGTGATTTACATGCTAAGACTTTTTTGCCTCCAAACTGTCCAGAGGTACCAAGTGTCAATTATCTCAGTTATCATAATGTTTTCTGATAATGCTTTTGTTTTAAAAGTAAAACAAAAATCTCCAAGTGTTGCAAATATGAGAGCCAGAGACTCAAAAATCAAGTTAGTAATTTGAATATCTCTTGATGTATCCTGCTGGGCCCACTTATAATCCTCATGACTCTGGAGGCTGCAGCAGAAGGATCACACATTTGCACCAGCCTGGGCAACTTAGCAAGACCCTGTCTCAAAAATAAAATAAAAAGGGCTGGGGATGTAGCCCAGTGATAGAGTACTTGCCTAGCATGCACAGGCTTGGGTTTAATGCCCAGTACTATAAAAGAAATGGGGGTTGTGGGGGGTGGAGATCCTTAGTCAAGTCCAATCTGTTTTCCTTTTAGACCTTGACTAAATATTAGCCATAGATAATTTACTTTAAAAATATGCATTTCTGGAATCACTGTGAACATTTCTTTTCCTCTCCTAGTTTAGGAATTTGGAACTTTCCCCCAAGAAAGACACTATAGAGAGTTACAATATGAGAGCTCAACACTTGACTATTTCAAATAGGACAGAAAAATTTGCATCCAGAGATGAAATAGTCTCACTCACTGTTGCTATAATAATTTCTCTGACTTTGAAAATTCCTTTTCCCAAGTGGCTATACAATACCCTTGTTCTAATCTTGTAGCATCTGGCAGTTCCCACCCCTGAAGTTTCCTGTAGAATTTTCCTCTGCCCTGCTACCTGTTTTGTCCATCAGACTGTTGCTCAATGGGCCGGTTTTTACATTAGTGTGTTTTTACAGCACACAATGGTTTCCTCAGTTACATAACAGAGCCGATGCCAATAAACTCCCTTCTAGGTAATGTAGAGCATATTCAAGTACAGGAATGATTGCATTTACATGGCTAAAAATAAGCCCTTGTTTTTAATTTTCCTTGAGAATTCTGCTTTCAGCACAAAAGGCCACCTCCTACCTGGTGAACCAAATGTGCTAAAGTCATTGCCGTGTGCTGGGAATGTGGCATCCAGCTTTTCATCATGGAACATAAAGGGAAAAGACTATAGGCAAAACTTTCTTTAATTCCATCATATCCTTATTTGTTCATGGTGTTTTAAAAACCAGACTATATCGAATAACTTTAACTGAGTAATAGACCCACCATAGCCAATCTAAGCGGAAAAACGTTCTCATAGTTATAACAACACTTAGGATTATCTCATTTAATCCTCACAGCAGCAATATAAAATAGGCAATATGATAGCCACAAAAGAAATCCACCACTTACATTTCTCCCCAGATGCCACGTGCTCACTGTTCCACGCCAGCTTTACTTACTAGAGGAGTGTGCTCCTACAGGTTTTACACTGTTAAAAGTTTTCTCGTCATAGCTGCAAATATGATCAAGCCCAGAAAGGCATTTATAAACCAAAACTACCTACGTACTTCCTTAACTATTATTGGATTAAAAAAATTCCTTTCAAGATGAAATCTTACGGATCTTTCTTATGTATTTTAAGTGCCAAAATAAAGCTATCGGGCCAAACCCAAATATAAAGACCTTCCCTCCAAATGATATGATCATAAAAGTTCAGAAAAATTGTTTCTTTTCAAAAAATGAGTTAAGGATAGCAATCATTATGGGGGGGATTCGAGTCAGATAAATCTAGTTTGAAGTAATTATTCAATGAATGTAAACTATGAGAGGAGTTCAGTCTTTTCCTGGGATGGTGCATTCCAATCCCCTGTGCACTCCTGAAAGTATGATAGTACACAGCTCTGTAGGTGCAGTTTTTTCCTGTACACACAGACATATGAGTATAATTAATAATTAATTATTAGTTATTAATATTAATTAATTATACTCAGTGAGATATTAACATTAACAAGTGACAATAAAATCGAATAATTATAGCAGCATACTGTAATAGAAGCTGTTTAAGACTTACGAATTATTTATTTCTGAAATTTTCCATTTTACATTTTTGGATCAGTGTTGACCATGGGTCACTGAAACCACAGAAAGTGATCACTGTATTTGCATGTTGACCTCCATCATCCAAATATGTCCCACATGTTTTTCATCAGTCTCTAATATCTAATGAGCTACGTAATCACATAAAATGAAGGTGATACTTAGCACATCAGAGGGTAAGACACAGACTGTATCGCAGTCTCTAATGGAGAAGGAAAGAGAAGTAACCTGTACTAAACTTCTTCTGTGTGCCTGCTTTTATTAACAGAAATTTCAAATGCATCATCTAATTGAGTCATTTCAGCATTTTTAGAAGGTAGTTGGTATCTTAACTTTCCATTTAAGTAAAATGAAGCTGAGAAAGGTTAAATATCTTGCTTAAAGTAATATTTATGTCATGGGGGAATTGTTTCAACTGGTGACTGAACCCAGGGTGCTCTAACACTCTGAGTACATTGCCCTTCTTTATTTATTTTTATTTCTTTGACATAAGGTCTCACTAAGTTGCCCAAGCTGACCTTGAACTTGTGATCTTCCTGCTTCAGCCTCCCAAGTCGCTGGGATTACAAATATGCACGACCATGCCAGTTCATGGATAGAGCAAATTACATGTAGGAACTGAAGGCAGTCTTAGAGATCCCTGCTTCTCATGGTGTGGTCCAAACCAGTATGGCTGGCATCACCTGGGAGCCTGTTAGAAATGCAGCTTCTCAGAACCCCTGGTTCTACTGAATTGGAATCTGCATTTTAAATCTGGGAACTGCTGTTACAGAAGAGACCTAAGCACCCATCTGCCCTAACTCTATCATTTTATCAGTGAGGAAATACACCCAAAGAGCACAATTGCTTTCAGAGCAAATGAACATGAACTTAACCAAAGTGTAAAATATCAAAACTCATCATGTCAAGACTTCAAATCAGTTTTTCAAAAAATTGGAAGAGTTTCCAAAACAGAGCCAATAAGAAGTACAAGTTAACAAGATGAGAATCTAAAGGTCAGGAGGCTGAGGAAGGAGATTTTCATCAGAAGTATCAGTGCCTTTCAAGATACAAACTGGAACTGGGGATTATTAAAGTTCAAAACAAGTTACCCAAAAGGAATACATTGATGCTTAGCGCAGATTGAACATTTAATATGACTTGCAATACTTCATTTAATCCCCACAATGACTCTGTGGATCACTACTATTATTGTCGTCATTACTTCTGTTTTAGCAGTTAGGATATTGAGTAATTGAAAGTCACAGAACTGGAAGGCTGTAGAGCTGGGACTGAAACCCTGGTCTTTCTCCCCTAGGGCTTTGTACATCACCACATGTCATTCTGTCTCATCATATGATGCACCACTGTCAGACAACAGAGGGGCATATTCCAGAAGAGCAGCCACTTATAAGTAAGATCAGAAAACAAGGGACTTTTCAGTAACCCCTTCACTTCAATGAGCCAGAGAGTGTGAATGGCAGAGGGCAAAAGAGAGAGCTGCTCCTGAAGGCTGGCCAGGGTGGCCTTTGTCTCATCTCATGAGGCGAGTTCAAGGTGAAGGAGACTTGTGAACTTTGTCTACCATTTTATAAGATACAATTTATGTATTTTTTTAATATCACCTTCACCCACAGAATATCTAGGGCACATATTTAAACATTAATACACGTAAACTTTTGGCCAATAAGAAAAGAGAAAATAAAATGAGTAGATTCAACTTTCTACAATCTCATAATTCCATGCAATGACAATGGCTTTCTGACTCAGTAAAACTTTTTAACACTACAGAAAAATATTTAAAAGTATAAATTTTACTTTTTATTTTTCTTTTTAAGAAAATATGTGTTCGTAATGGAAAATTTAGATGAAAAGAAAATTACACACAAAAAAGAGAAATCATTTATAATGCACGTAACCAGCAGTAGGATGCCATAGGACTCTCTGGCCTTACTTGTATGTTGTTTAAATTCAGCATATTTTATTTTGTGAAAATATCAGATGTAAAATTTTGGACACAACTTCCTCTTTAACTTTATATTTTTGACTTTTAACTTTTATTATAAATTCTGATTCATAACTCATTTAAAAGCTAGCTAAGAACTTGACCAATTCTTAACTCGATGAAATTCTTAGGTTGTTTCTGATTCTTCCCCTTTGCAAATAATTCAGTGAATTTTTTGTCTTAAATAGATTTGATTGTATATCAGTTTATTTGGATAACCATTATTTCAAATTATGTGGTTATTTGATACATTTTGATGAATAACTTCCTTTTTTTAATTTTTTTATTTTTTGGTTCAATGTACACAAATGGAGTGCAATCGTTTTTCTGGTAGTATACAAAGTAGAATTAGATAATTTGCATATTCATACATTTACATATATAATGATGTTTGTCACACTCTATTATCTTTCCTCCCCCCCTTACTTTCCTCTATACAATCCATCCTTCCTCCATTCTTCCCCTACCTCCCTTCCCCCACCCCCATTAGTTACATGTCATCAACTACTTATCAGAGAAATCATTTGGCCTTTGGTTTTTTGGGAGTGGCTATCTCACTTAACATGATACTCTCCAACTCCATCCATTTACCTGCAAATGTCGTAATTTTATTGTTCTTTATGGCTGAGTAACATTCCATTCTGTATATATATACCATAGTTTCTTTATCCATTTCTATTGAAGGGCATCTAGGTTGGTTCCACAATCTCGCTATAGTGAATTGGGCTGCTGTAAACATTGATGTGACTGCATCGCTGTAATATGCTGATTTTAAGTCCTTTGGGTATAGGCCAAGGAGTGGGATAGCTGGGGCAAATGGTGGTTCCATTCCAAGTTTTCTAAGGAAACACCATACTGCTTTCCTGAGTGGCTGCACCAATTTGCAACCCCACCAGCAAGGTATGAGTGTATCTTTTTCCCCACATCCTTGCCAACACCTAATGTTGCTTCTATTCTTGAAAATAGACTTTCTAATTGGGGTGAGATGGTATCTTATCATAGTTTTGATTTGCATTTCTCTCATTACTAGAGATGTTGAACATTTTTTCATATATCTGTTGATTGCTTGTAGATCCTCTTCTGTGAAGTGTCTGCTCATTTCCTTAGCCCATTTATTGATAGGGTTATTTGTGTTCTTGCTATAAAATTTCTTGAGCTCATTATAAATTCTGGAGATTAGTGCTCTATCTGAAGTGTATGGCGAAGATTTCCTCCCACTCTGTAGGCTTTCTCTTCACATTGACGATTGTTTCCTTTGCTGAGAAAAAGCTTTTTAGTTTGAACCTATCCCAATTATTGATTCCTTCTTTTATTTCTTGTGCTTTGGTGGTCATGCTGAGGAAGTCTGGACCTAGGTCGATATGATGAAGATGAACCAACTTTTTGTTTTGTCAATTTTTTAAAAGTTTCTTTTGTTTCAATTTCATTGATTTCAGCTCTGCTTTTAATTATTTCCTCTCTTCTACTACTTTGGTGTTAATCTGTTCTTCTTTTTCTAGGGCTTTGAGCTGTAATGTGAGGTCATTGATTTGTTGATGTTTCATTCTTTCATTGAATGCACTCCATGCAATAAATTTCCTCTTAGTACTGCTTTCGTCGTGTCCCAGATATTTTGATATATCATTGTTCTCTTTTTTTTTACTATTTTTTTTTTAAATTTTTTGATTCATTGAGAACAAATGGAGTACAACAATTGTTTTTCTGGTTGTACACAAAGTAGAGTCACACCATCTGTGCATTCATACATGTACACAGGGAAATGATGTCTGTCACACTTACTGTTATTATTCTTACCCCCCAACCTCAACCCCACTCCTCCCTTCCTTCTATGCTCTCTACCTTCCTCCATTCTTGCCATTCTTCCACCCTACATTATGCATCATCATTCACTTCTCAGAGAGACCATTCGGCCTTTGGATTTTGGGTATTGGCTATTCTCACTTAGCATAAGTTTCCAACATCATCCATTACCTACAAATGCCATAATTTTATTCTTCTTTATGGCTGAGTAATGTTCCATTGTGTATATATACCACAGTTTCTTTATCCATTCATCTATTGAAGGACATCTAGGTTGGTTCCACAATCTAGCTACTGTAAATTGAGCAGCTATGAACATTGATGTGGCTGCATCACTGAAGTAATCTGATTTTAAGTCCTTTGGGTATAGGCCAAGGAGTGGGATAGCTGGGTCAAATGGTGGATCCATTCCAAGTTTTCTAAGGAATCTCCACACTGCTTTCCAGAGTGGCTGCACCAACTTGCACTCCCACCAGCAATGTATGAGTGTACCCTTTTCCCCACATCCTCGCCAACACCTGTTGTTGTCTTTATTCCTAATAAAAGACATTCTAATTGGGGTAAGATGAAATCTTAAGGTGGTTTTGATTTGCATTTCTCTTATAATGAAGGATGTTGACCATTTTTTCATAAATCTGTTGATTGCTTGTAGATCTTCCTCTGTAAAGTGCCTGTTCATTTCTTTGGCCTATTTATTGATTGGGTTATTAGTATTCTTGGTGTAAAGATTTTTGAGCACTTTGTAGATTCTGGAGATTAGTGCTCTATCTGAAGTGTGTGTGGCAAAGATTTTCTCCCACTCTGAAGGCTCTCTCTTCACATTGGTGATTGTTTCCTTTGCTGAGAAAAAGCTTTTTAGTTTGACTCTATCCCAATCATTGATTTCTGCTTTTATTTCTTGCACTTTGGGAGTCATGTTAAGGAAATCTGGTCCTAGGCCAACATGATGAAGATTTGGACCTATTTTCTCTTCTATTAGGTGCAG
>JAJEJO010002111.1:163728-189188 GCA_020662805.1 Glaucomys volans | reverse complement strand
TATATATGTCTGTTAAATCTGAATTATTGATTGTGTTATTGATCCATGGCTTCTTTGTTCAACTTTTGTTTGGAGGATCTGTTCCATAGTGAGAGAGGTAAATTAAAGTCACCTAGTATTATTGCATTTTGGTCTATTTGGTTCCTGGAATTGAGGAGGATTTGTTTAACATACATGGATGCACCATTGTTTGGGGCATAAATATTTATGATTGTTTTGTCTTGCTGATTTATGATTCCCTTGAGCAGTATGAAATGACCTTCTTTATCCCTTCTGACTAGCTTTGGCTTAAAGTCTGCTTTATCTGAAATGAGAATGGAGAACCCTGCTTTTTTAGTGAGTCTGTGTCTTTTTTAGTGAGTCCGTGTGAGTGGTATGTTTTTTCCCATCCTTTCACTTTTAGTCTGTACATGTCATTTTCTATGAGATGAGTATCTTGAAGGCAGCATATTGTTGGGTCTTTCTTTTTAATCCAATCTACCAGTCCTTGCCTTTTGATTGATGAGTTTAGGCCATTTACATTCAGGATTATTATTGAGATATGACTTGTATTCCCTGCCATTTTGGCTTTTTTTGTCTTTTAACTTAACTTGGTTTCTTCTTTGATTGGCTATTTCTTTAGGGTAATTCCTCCCCTTTTTGACTTACATTGTTGTTTTTCATTTCTTCCTCTTGGAATATTTTGCTGAGAATGTTCTGTAGTGTAGGCTTTCTATTTGTGAATTCTTTAAGCTTTTGTTTATCATGGAAGGATTTTATTTCATCATCAAATCTGAAGGTTAGCTTTTCTGGGTATAAGATTCTTGGTTGGCATCCATTTTCTTTCAGAGCTTGAAATATGTTGTTCCAGGCCCTTCTTGCTTTAGGGTCTGGGCTGAGAAATCTGCTGATATCTGTATTGGTTTCCCCCTGTATGTAATCTGATGATTTTCTCTTGCAGCCTTCAAGATTCTATTTTTATTTTGTATGTTAGGTATTTTCATTAAATTTTGCCTTGGTGTGGATCTGTTGTAATTTTGTGCATTTGATGTCCTATAAGTCTCTTGTGTTTGATTTTCCATCTCATTCATCAGATTTGGGAAATTTTCTGATATTATTTCATTGAACAGATTATCCATTCCTTTGGTTTGTATCTCTGTGCCTTCTTCAATCCAATAATTCTTAAATTTGGTCTTTTCGTCATGACTCATAATTCCTGGAGTTTCTGTTCATGATTCCTTACCATCTTCTCTGTTTGATCAACTTTGTTTTCTAGATTAAATATTTTTTCTTCGTTGTCTGAGGTTCTGTCTTCCAAATGATATAGCCTGTTAGTTACGCTTTCTATTGAGTTTTTAATTTGGTTCATTGTTTCCTTCATTTCAAGGATTTCTATTTTTTTTTTCAGAATCTCTATCTCTTTATCGAAATGATTTTTTGCTTCCTGCAATTGCTCTTTTAGCTGATTATTGGTGTGATCGTTCATTGACTGTATGTGCTTTCTCATCCCCTCGTTCACTTCTTGGATCATTCTAATTATGTACATTCTGAACTCCCTTTCTGACATTCCTTCTACCATGTTGTCATTGGGTTCTGTTGATGTATCATCTAGGTTTGTTTGGGACACTTTCTTCTTGTGTTTTCTCATGTTGCTTGTGTATCTTCCCCTCTAGCAGTGCGAATCAGAGGAATTGCAGTTTCCATATAAAGACTTATAGTGTCCCTGCTGATTTCCAATACCTCACCTTGAAGAGATTATTATTAGCAGTATCCCATATAAACAATATGTGAACGTATTTAGATATTAACTGTGTTATAATATACAGAGATGAACTCAAATTATTATCTACTGCATAATCAATAGGTTTGCAATAAGGAGCACAATTTCAAATAGCAGAAAGAGAGGATGTGGAGGGGTGTATAATATGATGTTAATGAGATAGGAAGTGAGTCTATAGAGGTACTATGTTGTAGGAAGAGGGAGAGTGGAATTAAAGGAAATAAGTTGTAGCATGAGAAGAGAGAATGAGTCTCCAAGGACACAGCTATATTAGAGGATGGTAGAATGATAAGAATATTAATAAGAAAAAAGTGTGAAGGTTGTAAGTATATTAGGAATAATCATAATAATACTATTTAAAAAATAGAAAAAGAAATTTCTGCAATAAAATTATACTGTACTATTCAAACCTCCTATTGTTCAAAAGTATACTGTACTATTCAAACCTCCTATTGTCTGATGCCTGTGAGATACTTGATAATGCTGGTGCTGCCCCCTGCCTCCAGGTCAGGAATAATCAATGTTTGTGGGCAAAGGCAACCTGGTGTTGTTAGGTGGTCGGCAACAATGTGGGTGCCGGCCTGAGACTAGACCAGGTACAGGGTGCAGGTCTGGGCTTGGAGCTGGATATGGCAGGCTGATGACTTGGTGGGTATGTGTTCACAGCTGGGGGTGCCTGGGGTCAGGCCTGAGCCAGGCTGGGGGGTGGTGGTGGTTCCGGAACTGCAGCTGGGGTTCTGCGCTCCTGCTTGATGAATAACTTTCTGAAATAATTATTGATTTGGAAGCTCCAGGCACTACACTCCCTCAAAAATTCTATCATAACTTTATCCAAATTACGTTTTTCTCAAGACTAATTTACATGTAGATCCATATATTACTGTTGTTTCCCTATTAGTTCAGCTCTGTTTGAAGGTATAGTGGTTGACAGGCAGCAGATTGGGTTTGTATCTGTGAATTAACAGCAAGACCTTAGATATTTGGTCCTGAATAAAACAGGAATGTATTTCTTTTGCATTCATTGGTAGTATTAATTCCTGTTGACTTGTATATTAAAACTTTCCTAATTCATTAATATGAAAAGTCTGACACATAAATGTGAACCAACCATTTTAGAAACTTGTAATAAAAATTCCATAGAGCCCCCTGTTTTATACATTGTTCTTTTATCTAAATTTTATTAGTTTCTAAAAAGTATTTATAAAATTCCTCCCAAATAGGGGTTAAATGAGAATATACTTTCAAAGTCTTTTACCTTCAGCATCTTAGTTTTTGCCACTACGTATTTGTCCTTTGCAACTAATTTAAAAAACAATACAAAGAATGCAAGTTTACTGTATGAAACAACGGAGAAGCAATAATACATAGTATTATAATTCAGAAATAGATAAAATTATGATTATGAATTCCAAATATTTTATAGTCAGTAATTATGTGTTGATTTTTAAGTATAACCATTTTATATTTTGTTAACAGCTTTCTTCACTTCAGAGTATGTATTGCTATAAATGCAGCAATGCACATAAGTATATTTGTAACATTTTTTCTGTTGTTTATTGTTGTACCTGTGGAATGTGCATTTTTGACCTACTTACAAATTTATTCATAAATTTTTGCTAACTCCTGAATTACTTGCTTGAACAAAATTCTATAAAACATAAATACTGAGCCAGCTAGTGAGCACAGGACAACAGCAGCCGCTCTGAAATCACCATGGCCGGTCTGGCTTGGGCTGGGCTCAGGCACCAACCAGTCAGTGAGTGCGGGTCCCCAGCAGCGGTTCTGGAACCAATACCGCAGTGCCGGGAGCTAGGGAACCCATTTGCTGCTCCGAAACCACCATCGCTGGACCAGGTTCGGGCCTGACCCCTGGGGCAGCCCCAGCTATGAACACATATCCACCAAGTCATCAGCCTGCCATATCCAGCTCCAAGCCAAGGCCTGCACCCTGTACCTGGTCTAGTCTCAGGCCTGCACCCACACTGTTGCTGACCATCTAACAACACCAGGTTACCTTTGCCCACAAACATTGATTATCCCTGTCTTGGAGGCAGTGGGACAGCATCCTTCTTGGGACACAGTATTACCAAGTGCCTGACAGGCATCAGACTACTGAACAATAGGAGGTTTGAATAGTACAATATAATTATATTGCAGAACTTTCTTTCTCCTTTTCTTTTGTCTAAATAGTAATGCTACAATTATTCCCAATATACTTACTACATTCCCACTTCTTGCCTATTAATATCCTTATCATTCTATCACCCTCTAATATAGCAGCGTCCTTGGAGATTCATTCTCTTTTCTCATGCTAAAAGCTTATTTCCTTTAATTCCGCTCTCACTATTCCTATGACATAGTAACTCTATAGACTCACTTCCTCTCTCATTAACATTATATTCTAAACACCTCAGCATTTTCTTTTTCCACTATTTGAAATTGTGGTCCTTATTGCAAACCTATTGATTATGCAGTAGATAATTTGTACTGATTTCTATATATTATAATGCAGTTTATATCTAAATAGCTTCTATATGGTTTAAGGACACATATTGTTTATATGGGGGACTGCTAATAATAATCTCTTCAAGGTGAGTTACTGGAAATCTGCAGGGACAATTTAAGTCTTTACAGGGAAATTGCAATCCCTCTGATTCACACTACTAGAGGGGAAGACACAGGAGCACCATGAGAAAACACGGGAAGAAAGTGTCCCAAACAAATCTAGATGATATGTCAAGAGAACCCAAAGACAGCATGGTAGAAGGAATGACAGAAAGGGAGTTCAGAATGTTCATAATTAAAATGATCCAAGACGAGAATGATGCAACGAGAGAGCAAATTCAGGCTATGAATAATCAGCTAATAGAGTAAATTGCAGGAAGCAAAAAATCATTTCAGTAAAGTGATAGAAATTCTGAGAAAAAAACAAACAGAAATTCTTGAAGGAAACAAAGAAATGAAGGAAGCAATAAACCAAGTTAAAAACTCAATAGAAAGCATAATTAACAGAATAGATCACTTGGAAGATAGAACCTCAGACAATGAAGACAAAATATTTAATCTTGAAAACAAAGTCGAACAAACAGAGAAGATGGTTAGTAATCATGAACAAAACCTCCAAGAAATATGGGACATCAAGAAAAGACCAAATTTAAGAGTAATTGGGATTGAGGAAGGCACAGAGATACAAACCAAAGGAATGAATAACCCATTCAATGAATATCACTAAGGAGTCTGAAATGTCCTACTGTGACAAAAGAGTTAGGACGAAACCTGTACAAGGTTACAAGACTCACTTGAAGGGGTCCCCACTTCCCAGATCTGGTAAGTCGAGCATCCAAACACGTGTGCATAGCAATGTGTTATATAACTCATTCCATTAAATAGAAATCCGTGAGTCCGTTCAGATAGACAGAGGAAGTGAAACTCTTCCTGTGGTGAGAACGGTGAAAGGAAGAATTGTCTCTGCAGAGGAGATTGGCTGGGAAGAGGAAGAGGTGGACCACCTGGACTGGAGGAAATATTTGTATCTTGTATGAATAATGAGGACTAATTAATACAGAAGGAATGATGAAGTCAGTAATTATATGTAATGCACAGTATAATGGATGGAGATGTGATAATGAACAAGATTATTTTACAAAGAAATTTCTCACTTATCACAAAGAAAAAATTAGTCAATTTGGACCAGGGACATAGTTCAGGGATAGAGTGGTTGCCCTGCATGGGTTCCATCCCAATACCCTCTTCTCAAAATTAGTAACTTTACATTGGGGAAAGATTTTCCCAATACTCATTAACATCATCAATGCTGGGACAATCTACATTGTATATGTTTGGATATAATGTACCAATGAGAATATAACATGATTTTCTATAAAAAATAAACTATGAATTCAATCATGATTAAATATCAGACAAATCCAAATTGAAGGACATACATAAAATAGCTCACCTGGATTCTTTTTAAAATGCCACTCATAAAAGACAAAGACAGACTGAAAATGTTCCAGAAAAAGGAGACTTATTTGAGAAACCCAACAGCTAAATGCAATTTGTGACCTTGGATTGGAACTTGGATTTGGGGGAAAAAAGACCATTAAGGACATTATTGGGGCAATTTATAAAATCACCATGTGAACTTGGTATTATATAATAACATATCATTATTAAAATTCTTGGTTTTAATAAATGTATTCTGGTAATAGAAATTATTTTTCCTTAGGAGTTATATGATAAACAAGGGTTAGGGACTCAAAATTTCACCAATTTACTAGTGGTTTAGAAAAGAATGCTATGCACATAAAATATGTACATGTATGATAATGATAGGTCAGATAAAATAAACAAGCAATCAGGTAAAATATGAACTATTGACGAATCTGAATAAAAAGTATACATTATTTTTTGCATTATTTTCTGTAACTTTTCTATAAGTTTAAAGTTGTGCCACAATAAAAAGCTATAAAGTTTGGTATGAAGACTTTGAATAACATGGAATACCCCATAACCCAGGAATTTTACTCTTAAGGTCTTTAACCAAGAGAAATAGAAACTTATCCACAGACAGACTTGTGCAGAAATATTCATTGTAGCGCTGTTTACAATAAAAAAATGAAAAAAACCACAAATGCTCACCAACAAAGGAATGAATAAACAAACTGGTATTTATACAAGGAAACACTACTGGGCAATAAAAAGAGAATAAACTATTGATATGTGAGACAATGTGGTTGAATCTCAAAAACTATGTTTTTAAAAAGCCAACCAAAACCAAAGATGACATACTGTATGATTCTCTTTATATAAAATTCTAACAGGCAAAGTTTGTTTATTGCAGTAGAAATTATCACAGTGGCTGTCTGTGGGAGCAAAGATTAGGAAGAACATTCTGGAAAAATGGAACTGTTCTGTATCTTGGCTGGGCTGTGATTTCAAGAGTGTATACATAGCTCATAGAACTGTATAATTGATACCTGAGCATTTCAAAAGGTGTGAATCCTACCTTAATTTTCAAGAGAACTCTGGAAATAGAGTGAATAATGACAACAGAATCTTAATGTTAGTATGTGCTCTTAAGATATTACCAGAAAAGTCTAGTCTCTCAATCTGCAGACTTAGGTAAGGATTTTAAAGTGGTTCTAATTCCTTAAACTGAGGAAGGTTCCCACAGCACAAACAGAAAAGAAAAAGTCACAGTTGTAGTAACTGAACTTGATTCCTGGAGAATAAATGAAGAATTCATTGAAAAACTGTTAGTGACAATTAAGGTCAGTTACAAAATGATGCTTTCTTATGAAATAGAAGCTGTCAAAATATGCAAGGGAAATGATCTAGTAACACCAAAAATATAAGCTATCTAGCAATAAACGTAAAGGAAACAACATAGAATGCATTCAAAAACATAGTTAAACAATACTAAGAGGCATAAAATAATAAAGAGAGACACATACAATGTTTCCAGGTGACAAGAATCACCATTACAAAGACACCAATTCTCCCTAAATTAGTGCAGAAAATATGGGAGGAAGGAAGGGCATGAGGAAATGTTGGGAAATTAAATCTACCAAATTATATCTATGTATGAATATATCACAATGAATCATATATATTATATATAATAATTTTAGATGAATTATATAAATTATAATGTACTACCACTACTACTTCCGCTAATAACAGAAGGGTGGAAAAATCAGATCAAGGGAAGGGAGGAGAGGAGGAAAGAGAAGGTACTTAGGTATGAGATTGACCAAATTGTGTTGTGGGTAGGTATGAATATGGCACAGTGAATCTCACTACTATGTATAATTATAAAGTGGCAATAAAAAAAGAAATTTGATGTGATTTTTCTTTGACTTTCCTACACTTACTATCTATGCCAAAAATAGCACAATGAACTTGTCGCCAGAATGTCTAGGCCCATAGAATAAAATAGAAATCCTGAAGCACTTCTAACTAGATATTTGGATTTATAATATGATAACATTGCTGTTTCAAAAACTGAAAGGTGGGAAAAGGATAAAGTTTTTCAGTATATGTTGCTGGAACAACTGACCACTTGAGAAGAAAATAATAAATTTAGATCCCTACATTCCACCTTTCCACAAAATAAATTCCAGATGGCTAAAAATAAAAGATAAAACTATAAAAAGCATCAAAAGGATTTGACTCTTTATACAATTTTAGACTAGCAAAAATTATAGTAACAAATGCAGAAAAAATATTTTCTGATGTATCTGAACATTGATAGAATATATGCAAATTATATTTTTGTAGGTCTAAATATAACATTAGGGCAAAAAATAAACTGGAAAAATTTGTAGCATATATAATGACAAAGATATGTTGATGTTTGTTTTCCAAATCAATGAGATTCATGCATTTAGGAAGTGGTTTGAATCAGACAATTCCTTACTGTGGGGGACTGTCCTGCACACTTCAGCGGCATCCTTGGCTTCGGTCCTTTAGATACTAGAAGCATCCCCCATATTGTGAGAAGCAATAATGTCTTCAGACGTTGCAAAATATTCCCTAGTAGGTAAAATCACTCTCAGTCCAAAAGGAAGCTGCAGTTTTTTTTTAAAATTTTTTTTTTAAGCTTCAGTTTTTTTCTGGAGGTGGAACTGGCAAGGTGGGAGGGGATGAATTAAAAAATAAATGGATACCTCGATCTCTCTCCCAAGTTTATCCAAGCTTCTCAATTCTGTGGGTGTTAATGTGGCAATATTAATCGTCATAACCAAGATTTCATCTGTTCTTTCCCCCTCTTGTTCAGACAAGAACTGCATCCTCTGCAAACATCTTCCCAGGGTTACAGGAAGCGTTCAGTGCATGAGTCCCAGGTATGTTCCAGCCAGTCGGAGTCACTGGGTCTCTGCTACCGTGCCTGCCTCCTGCTCTGTGGTCCTTTCTGGCTCTCCCCAGGCACTCTGATGGAACACTGTGGTCCTTTCCACTATGCCGCAGCTATGAGCCTCAGTCCCTGTAACCACAAATCAAGGTCACCCCCACAGTCCCATGGAGGTTTGTAATGAAGTGAGACTTAGAGTCTTTCTGGTAGGAGTCCTCTAACTGCTTGGACCATTATGTCCCACTATTGTACAGTGTTTGGGGTGAAAGTTTCTCCCAGGTTTATTCACAATCCCTTGCTTTCCAGAGTAGAAAGGAGCCTGGGCCAGAAAAGTGACTAGTTTGTGATGAGCTTCTGTTTGCTCCCAGCTACCTCTCCCCTGTGCTGAGAGAGGGTTTCTTGTGGATTCAGGTGCATCGCATGTGCTTCATCTTTCCTCAGAATTTCTTCTCCACTTAGGGGAGAAAAGAAATCCCCCCTTCCTAGAGTGGGGAAAAGAAATCTGGGAAGAAATACATGGAAAAGTTGACAAGAGGGCTCCTTGGAGAGATGGTTCATTCTAGGGCTGGGCCTGGGAAAGTTTGAGATGAGGCTGAAGCATCTGGCTGTGCCAGAATGTCAGGAAGTCCTCAAAGAAGGATGGGGCCAGGCGCCAGTTGGAAGGGGGTCCCACTGGCTACACCTGGCATGGTTTGAACACCACAAAACTAATAGTAATTTTATAACACATAAGGATAAAATAATATTCAAGAGTCCAGGAAGATAAAAACTAAGTAAATGAATACATAGATAAATAAAACTAAAGAAATATTAAGAATGAGGACTGGGGATATAGCTCAGTTGGTAGAGTGCCTGCCTCACAAGCACAAGGCCCTGGGTTCAATCCCCAGCACCACAAAAAAAAATTAAGAATGGAAAGTCATACTACTACTAAGATACGTAATGCTAAGAATGTAGATTGCCAACAAATAAATGCAAAGAGATTACAGGGAAAATGTGGAAGTGGTCTATCTCACAGATGAGGCCGTGATTTTTTTTGGCTTATAGGTCTTTTCTGATTATTTTTTTAAAAGAATAATTGCTTGAGAAGGAAGACCAGTAGAGTAGAAGAAGGAGAACAGTGCAGTGGGAGGGAGGAGGGGAGAGATACTGGAAACAAAATTGACCAGTTTATATTGCTCTATTGTGTGCACATATGAAAATGTAACAATGAATCCCACTATAATGTTATAATGTATAATTACAATGCACTAATACAAATTTTTAAAATAAAATATAAAAAAATTTAAAACTTAAGAAAGAATACTTGCCTATAAAAAACAAAAAGAGTCACCTGCTGCACGTCTGTGAAGAACTGCTTTTATTCCATCCCTTATGGGTGGCATTTGCCTCCTACTTTAATGCTAGTTGGTGGTGGACCTAATTTAAAAAAAAATGTTTTCCTGTTTACTTATTTTAGAAAGAAGGTAAGTCTTTCCAGCAGGGCTTTCCTGCACAAAGGCATCCTAGTTGGGGAGAGGACAGTGGGGCTGAAATTTAACCATCAATCTTCATGTTAAGGTTGAATGAATAGTGTGAGATGGCATCTGCCCATGATGCCACTGTGTCTAACTCACCCGTGACTTGTTCTAGCTTTCTACATCCTTCACAATAGCCTGGGTGGGCGCTCTTAGGATTTTCCTAGTTACTGTTAGAATTCTCCTCTTTGATCTTACAGTAAAAGCATGGTGCTCTAAACAGCATCCTAGCTTCATCACACATCACAGAGTGCAGAGGTTGAACTGAACAGCAGTTTGGGTGGGAAGTGTCATCCCTTCAGGTTTCCTTCACTGGGTTTGTTGAATCTGTTGGGCTTGAGGTCACCTTCCTCGCTTGGCTTTTACCCCTGTATTCCAAATACATGTCATGGCCATGTCCAGCTTCCTGCAATCCTGAGTGTGGAGATATCTAATCACTTTAGGAAGTTCTTCCATCACTGAGAAACTGGGACAGTCGATGATACTGCCACCCACAGTCTCTGTTTCCAAGGATCTGCCTGTTCTTTCAGAAATAGCCAACAATGTTGGTGGTCCTTTTGGCAATAAGGTTGCTGCTCATCTTTTCCCACAACATTTGATACCTTCTAATTGGAGCTACTAGTAAAATATTTCTCTAGTCTATGGAACCAGCGTAGGTGTCCATCAATGGATAAATGAATAAAGATGGTACACATACACAATGGATTTTATTCAGCCATAAAGAAAAATGAAATTATGCCATTTGCAGGAAAAAGGATGGAACTTGGAAATGTTATGTTAGGCAAAATAAGCAAACTCTAAAGGTCAAGGGTCATATGTTATCTCTCATATGTGGAAGGTAGAGAGGAAAAAGGAAAAGAAAGGTGGAGGGGGGTCTCATGAAAATCAAATGAGATCAGTAGAACAGAGGAAAGGGACCAGGGGAGAAGTGTTGGGGAGTGATATCTGCCAAATGATATTGCTACATTTTGTGCATGTGTGAATATGGAATAACAAATTCCACCATTATGTGTAAGTATAATGCACAAATAAAATAGTGTGGAGAAAAAAGAAAAAAATTATTTCTCTAGTCTCTGCTCTGCATCACTTTCTGTGGAAGAAAAATTATGAGTCAGGGCTTTACAATTTCCTTCAGCTCCATCCACTCTGGGTAGCAGCAATCCCTCCATGCTTATGGCCTGCTGTGGGAAGCCTTCCAAATTCACAGTGCTGCTACAGGTTTTTCTCTATTTGAAATTTCCATTGATTATTTCCATCAGTATCTTCTCTAGGGGGTGGAGTAGAAAGGGGGATAGTTGCAGAGAGTGTTTTAAGAATAATTTGCCTTCAGGAACGTGCTTCCAGTAGAAAAGTGATGGACTAGATAGTCACGTGGGAGAGGAAGTACTGAGCACAACACAAACCATATGCTCCTGGCTGACACTGGGACACAGCTCCTGCTGGTGTTGATCTTTGGCAATGAGAATGGATACAAAAAAACAACAACTAAAAATGCTGAAAGTAGACAAAGACCTCGAAGTTGTCAAGAGGATGTAGTTGCCAAGGAGAAACCTTCTAACTCTAATGTCAAGTGGTGCACTTACCCTGCCACCTGAAAGCTTACCTCCAGTATTGGTGATTTTCTTCTCTTCTACATCCTGAGCTGCCTTTGGGTTAACTGCAGCCGCAACTCATCCACTGCACTAAGGATGCATTTGAAGTGCTGAAGGACAAAGAGATTGCACTGAGAAGGTAACAACATTCAGCCTGGTTCAAATAGGGCTTAGAGGTAAGAAAGAAAGAATGTGTTCAGATTTGGGGTCAGCAGAGTGCAGGGTAGTGACCAATAGGCCTCTTTTTGTGGAATTATGAAAGATGCCTCTAGAAAGGTAGATGAAAGATCTTGTAGACTGTCCTGTAATGACAGGAAGTCAAAGAAGGATTAAGAGAAGGACAAAGAGATTTTTGCATTGGTGACAGATGTGGGGTTAGACCTACCTAAAGTTGCAGAATCAGGTAATGACAAGAGTCAAATGAAAACTCAGTTCATTGTGATTTCATATTGCTTACCTTTCCTTTGTGTTTTGCAGTGTGTGTGTATGTGTGTGGGTGTGTGCTTGCATGTGTGTATGCTCATACGTGTGTTTGGTGGGATTGGCAAACTTGAGACAGATTATATTTATGAATAATCCAATTATCATTGTGCCAAGAGCATACTGTGTTCAAGGTGCTGGGTTGCAGAAACTAAGGAGGTGTTATGAATAGTGCAAAAATTCTTTAAAAGTCTGGAAAAGGGTCCCCAGCTCTGGTGCATTGGTTTTGATTATTCCTCAACTATATAAACATCCAAAGAGATGACCTCATATATTCCACAGCCATGACCAAAGATTATGGCACAGATGTTCTGAAATAAACAATGTTAGTGCAAGCACATAGCTGCACGGCCCTGTAATGGCTCCAGGAAGAGCTTAGTCCATTTTTTTTTCTTTTACATAAACCACAAGTGAAGGCTAAATCAGAAAGAAAAAAAGAAACTTTTCTTCATCTGCTTCGTTCTTGCCTTCCTGTTTTATAGATGACCTGGGAAACTCTCTGCAAGGTTTCCTCTCCTCAGGAATTTGTGGAATAGAATTTCTCCTGTTGACAGAATTCTGCTGAAAACTGAATTTTCTGCTTTTTTTTATTACTCTTTTCTAAATGTTCCACAGTTCTGTTTTTTACAGCCAGATTCCCATGTGATACTGATGTAGCTACTAAAAGTAATACCTATGTCCAAAGGACTGGGAATTCCACATTTTTTGACTCACATTATTTTCCTGGACTTCGCTAAGGGCAATGGTTTATGCTCTGGTTTTTTGTTTGTTTGTTTTGTTTTGTTTTGTTTTGTTTTGTTTTGTTTTATGTTGATCTCTACAGTATCCATCAAAGACCATATCACATAGTAGGTACCTTATTCTTAGGACTGTTTTGTGTCTCACTGGAGGAGGATGCTCAAGGGGGTGGCTATAAAAAATGGGTGGATTGGGACAGGTCAAGACAGGTAAGAACTAGATTGGATGTACTGGGTGTTGTGGCACTCCTGTAATTCCAGTCACTGGGGAGGCTGAGGCAGGAGGATGGCAAGTTGAAGACCAGCCTCAGCGACTTAGTAAGACCCTATCTCAAACTAAAAAAGGCTGGGGATGGAGCTCAGTGATAGAGTGATTCTAGGTGGTCCAAATCCCCAGTACTGAATAGAGAGAGAGAGAAAAAGAAAGAAAGAGAGAAAGTGTCTGGGCATTTTTCACACTGAAATGGAATTGGGAAAGAAGTATCGATTCTGACTAATAATAACATCATGTTATCCAGATTGATGGGGCCTCAAGATCATTTAAATTATTTGGATTAAAAATATTGTACCTGAGAGCAAATTCTTACCTCTAATAGTAACTGCATATTGTAATTCTTCATGTGACCTGGTATATCTGGGATCTGAACTCCTTCTTGTTGCTTGAGATCTTACTTACATAAAGGGCTTTATTAACCTAAGGAAAATGTTCTTGGCAATATTGAATGTAATTCACTTAATTCATAAGGAGTTACAATTACAAAATCTTTTTTGTTATAATATTATATTCTGCAATGGTATGACTTTGGAATATTATAATACTTTCCCAGAGCAGCCTTCAGGGAAAATCTTTTTTATTACCTAGCAAAGAAACTTGATTTTAAAGCAAGGTGTTCCTACAGAACATTTTCATAAAACTATTTTTCAATAACCACATAAAATTATATTCACTTACAAAGAGGATGCAAAATTGAAAGAAGTACAAACTCTAAGTAGTTCACTACTAAAATTAAGCAGATGTCACTCCATTTTGATTAAAATGGGTCATCAATATAGCAGACTTCAGTTTCAAAATGGAGCAAAAAAGTTCCCTACATAGAAATAACAGCTGAGAATTTTAATGTTTTATCTTAATATTCTCCATATCCATAAAGCAGGGTTATTTATTTATTTATTGCATAAATGTTTATGTTCTGACCAAAATGATCTAGATTCATGGATTCAATGATGAATGAAGCATGGTTCTTACCCTAAAATAGTTCATGCTATGATTGTAACAAGGAGAAGTGAACATTTATCCAGCACTTATTATCTCAGCCTTCTTGTCACAGGGACATGATCAACCTTGTTATGGCAATGAGGAAAGTGGAACTCAAAGGTATTAGGTTATCTGCCCAAGGAGACACTTACAAGTTAGAAGAATCCAGTTAAAAATCTAGGATTGAAAACATTTAACTCATAAAAAAATCGAAGTACAAAAAATCCTATATTCATTAATGGAGAAGAAACAGACATTTATTATAAAATGATCATTTTCTCCCACTCTCTCCATTTCCTTTCTCAACAACCTCACTCCCAACCTATTCTTTGAAACTAGGTATTTTTCTAAGTAAACTATTGTTGCCATTCAAGAAAGAGATTCGGTCCCCAGTGATGGTGAAGTGGTCCCTACAGGACAAAATTCCTACAGATAACAGCTATTGACTCTGGGGAAAAAGTTTAAATATAACTTTCGAGAATACTACAAGGATACCCCAGATAGCTAGAAACTGTAGGAGATGGGGTTCATGGAAGAAGGGAACAGTACTGGGTTTTTTCTTTCTCGTAACTGCTCTTTGTGGCAGTTTCCAGTGAGCACCTTATGGTGCTTGGATGAAACCACACCATCTCTAAATAGAAACGCAGTCTTAATGGCTGTGAGAGTGAGGGAGATCAAAGCAGATGAGAGGTAGTACAAATGGGGAGAGCCAGAGAATAACATCAATAAGCCAGCTGAGAATAAAATTAACACAGAGAGATTTTTAACTCCACCCAGGGAGAATGAGTTTGGGATTTGAGTTCAGACATATTAAAAGCCTGCTAAAACAAAGAGGAGAAGAACAAATCTCTTTAGAGGAACATAAAAGAATATATAGTCTTTAAAATTTATCATTCACAATATTGAGTATACTATACAAAATTGCTCAAAAAAGCAATGAATAGCCACTGAGTTGGAGGGGGGTCAAATGTTGGAATGATGATAATTTTTTTAAGGTTATGAACTGGTTTCTTTATTTCACCTAAAAGGTGAAATGAATGTTATGAATATTATAAAATAACATTATAAAAACTATACCCTCCCATACAAATATTATTTTAAAAAACAGAAGAAAAATACCTCATCCATAGTTCTAATGGTCTAGTAAAATCTAAGCTGGAGCAATTCTTTTTCAGCCTTTCTTCTGTGTGACTTCACATGTACATGCATGCATGCATATACGTATATGGATATTTACTTACTTTTTATAATCATTAAAACCTGATTTTAATCACTGTATAATATTCCATGTTCTGTCAACATTTCTGCTTTAGATAATTGCTGCACAAAAAGTAAATACAGTTTTAAATGATTAAAATAGAGCATTTTCCAGGAAAAAGAGAGCACATACCCCCCAGTTGCCCATGGGACATGGCAGCCACTGCCATAGTAGCCTCCACCTTAGGACAACAGACAGGGCCTGGAGGAAACTGCCTGCACAAGAACACCCACCACAACACTGTACATCCAAACAGGCTGCCCAACTCCACCACACAGCCCACCCCCACCTTGCAGCCCATCTCAGAAAGCAGTCACCTCCATCTAGGTCACTTTCGCTGCCATCTTGGGTTACCTCTGTTGCTGCTGCCACCATCTTTAGTTGGGGCAGCTTCCATCGTGGGACAATGGCCAGAGACTAAAAGTCCAATGTCAAGGTACCTACAGGTTAGCTGCTGCCATCACCATCAAGGATGTGGCCACCTCCATCTAAGGATAACAACCAGGACCTGGAAGGCCAAGATCCCTACAGGCTTGGCTACACCTGAGAGTCCCTTTCTCTCTTCTGTCTTTCTAATAGTCAACTTCTATCCATCTTCCTATGATCTAATGCCCACCTCCTACCTCGTAAGCCTCAGACCCCATACCTGTGCCATTCTTTTTGTCCACCATTAGAAACTGTAGACACTATTGCAAACCTACAGGTTATACTGTAGATAATAATTGAACATATCAATTCTGCTTATTGCAACAAAACTGTAAACATCTTAATAAGGACTAATTGATTTAAATCTGCAGATTGTTTGCATTGGGTGCTATTAATATTGATCTCCCCCTTCAAGGCAAGGTATTGGAAACCTGCTGGGACATTTTAAATCTACAGGGTAGAAAATTTAATACTTTGGATCCACACTGCTAGAGGAGAAGAAAAGTGAACATGAAAAAACAAGGGAAGAAAGTGCCCCAAACAAACCAAGATGCCACAACGAAAGAATCCATTGACAACACAGTAGAAGAAATGTCAGAGAAGGTGTTCAGAATGTACATTATTAAAATGATCTGTGAAGTGAAGGATGATAGAGCAAATGCAGGCAACAAAGGATAACTTCAATAAAGAGCTACAAGAGCAAATGCAGGAAGCAAAAGATTACTTCAATAAAGATAGATACTGAAAAAAACAAAACTCAATAATACAATCAATAATTTAGACTTAATAGACATATACAGAATGTTCCATCCATCAACAAGCGAATACATTTTTTTCTCAGCAGCACATGAATCCTTCCCTAAAATAGTCCATAAGCTATGCCAAAAAGCAACTCTTAGCAAATACAAAAAAAATAGAGATACTACCCTGCACTCTATCAAATCATAATGGAATGAAACTAGAAATCGGTGATAAAATAAAAAACAGAAGCTACTCCAATACCTGGAGACCAAATAATATGGTATTGAATGACAGATGGATAGCAGAAGACATCAGGAAGAAGATTAAAAAATTCATAGAGGTAAATGAGAATACCAATACAACATATCAAAATCTCTGGGACACTATGAAGGCAGTGCTAAGAGGAAAGTTTATTACACTGAGCTCATTCATTAAAAGAATGAAAAATCAACAAATAAATGACCTAATAGTACATCTCAAAGCCCTAGAAAAAGAAGAACAAATCAACACCCAAAGTAGTAGTAGACAGGAAATAATTAAAATCAGAGTTGAAATGAATGAAATTGAAGCGAGAGAAGCAATAGAAAAAACTGACAAAACAATAAGTTGGTTCTTTGAAAAAATAAAATTGATAGACTCCTAGCCACACTAATGAAGAGAAGGAGAAAGTTCAAATTACTAAAATCATGATGAAAAAGGAAATATCATGAGGGACACTATTGAAATACAGAAAATAATTAGAAACTATTTTGAAAATTTGTACTCCAACAAAATAGAAAATCTTGAAGACATCAACAAATTTCTAGAGACATATGAAGTACCCAAACTGAATCAGGAGGACATACACAATTAAAACAGATCAATTTCAACCAATGAAATGGAAGACAACATCAAAAGTCTATCAACCAAGAAAAGTCCAGGACCAGATAGATTCTCAGCTGAGTTCTACAAGACCTTCAAAGAACTCATTCCAATACTCCTCAAAGTATTCCATGAAATAGAAAAGGAGTGAACCCTCCCAAACTCATTCAATGAAACTAGTATACCTTGATAACAAAACCAGACAAAGACACATCAAGAAAAGAAAACTTCAGACTAATATTGCTGATGAACATTGATGCAAAAATTCTTAATAAAATTCTGTCAAATCACATACAAAAACATATTAAAAAGATAGTGCTCCATGATCAAGTGGGTTTCGTCCCAGGGGTTCAATATTCGTTCAACATGTGGAAATCAATAAACATAAAGCATCACATCAATAGACCTAAAGATAAGAATCATATGATCATCTCAGTAGATGTAGAAAAGGCATTTGACAAAATACAGCACCCCTCTATGTTCAAAACACTTGAAAAAATGGAGATAGTAGTAACATACCTCAACATTGTAAAAGCTATCTGTTCTAAGCCCAAGGCCAACATCATTGTAAATGGAGAAAAATTAAAAGCATTCCCTCTGAAAACTGGAACAAAACAGGGGTGCCCTCTTTCACCACTTCTATTAAACTTAGTCCTTGAAATGCTAGCCAGAGCAATCAGACAGATGAAAGAAATTAAAGGGATATGAATAGGAAAAGAAGAATTCAAACTATGACTATTTGTTGATGACCTGATTCTATATTTAGAAGATCCAAAAAATTACACCTGAAATCTTCTACAACTAAAAATGAATTCAGCAAAGTAGCAGGATATAAAATCAACACTCATAAATCAAATGTATTTCTATACATCAGTGATGAATCCTCTGAAAATGAAATTAGGAAACCTACCCAATTCACAATAGTCTCAAAAAATAAAAATAAAATACTTGAGAATCAATCTAACAATAGAGGTGAAAGACCTCTACAGAAAACTCAGAACACTGAAGAAAGAAATTGAAGAAGACCTTAGAAGATGGAAAGATCTCCCATGTTCTTGGATAGGCAGAATTAATATTGTCAAAATGGCTATACTACCAAAAGCACTATGTAGGTTCAATGCAATTCCAGTTAAAATCCCAACATCTTTCCTCATGGAAATAGAGAAAGCAATTATGAAATTAATTTCAAAAAACAAGAGACATGGAATAGCCAAATGAATCCTTAGCAAGAATGAAGCAGCAGGCGTCACAATAAGAGACCTTAAACTATACCACAGAGATGCAGTAACAAAAATGGCATGGCACTGGCACCAAAATAGATAGGTAAACCAATGGTACAGAATAGAAGACACAGAGACAAAACTACATAAATACAGTTAACTCATACTAGACAAAGGTGCCAAAAACATACAGTGGAAAAAAATAACCAGCTTTTTTTTTGGAGAAAAAAAATATTCATCATGTTGGCTTAGGACCTGACTACTAAAGTGCAAGAAATAAAATCAAGGTGCAAGAAATAAAATCAAGAATCAATAAATAGGATGGATTAAAACTGCAAAACTTCTTCTCAGCAAAAGAAGCAATCAATAATGGGCAGAGGGAGCTTACACAGCAGGATAAAATCTTTACTGCATGTGCATCAGATAGAGCACTAATCCCTAGGATACATAAAGCACTCAAAGAATATAACACCAAAAAAAAAAAAAAGAAAAGAAAAAAAACCCTAATAACTCAGTCAATAAATGGGCTAAGGATGGGCTAAGGAACTGAGCACACACTTCACAGAATATGTACAATTAATCAATAAACATATGAACAAATGTTCAACATCTCTAGTAATTAGAGAAATGCAAACCAAACTACTCTACTCTATCGTCTCACTCCAGTCAGAATGGCAATGATAAAGAACACAAGCAACAATAAGTGTTGGTGAGGATGTGGGGAAAAGGTACACTAATACATTGCTGGGAGGACTTCAACTTAGTGCATCCATCTGGAAAACAGTATGGAGACTCCTTAGAAAACTTGGAATAGAACCACCGTTTGGCCTAGCTATCCCACTCCTTGATCAATACTACGTGCTACAGTGATGCAGTAACATCATGTGTATAGCAGCTCAATTCACAATAGCTAAGCTATGGAATGCCCTTCAGTAGATGAATGTATCAAGAAACTGGTATATATACACACAATGGAATATTAGTCAGCATTAAAGGAGAATTAAATTATGGCATTTGCAGGTAAATAGATGGAATGAGAGAATATCATGGTAAGCAAAATAAGTCAATCCCCCAAAGTCAAAGGCCAAATGTTTTTTCTGATATGTGGATGCTGATTCATAATGGGGGGAGGTGAAAGGAGGAACTTTGGATTGGGCAGAGGGGAGTGAGGGGAGGGAAAAGGGCAGGGGAATGGTAAAAATGATGGAGTCAGGTTGGCATCATTACCCTTGGTACTTGTATAATCGCACAAATGGTTTGACTCTACATCATCTGCAACCAGAGAAATGAATAGTTGTGCTTCATTCATGTACAATGAATCAAAATGGGGGAGAGAGCAACGACCTGCAGCGGCCAGAGTTCCCAGTGCGGATCTCAGACCGTTCGGTGCCATTTTACAGCATCTCTGGGAGAGAGCAACCGCCTGCGGCTGCCTGAATCCCCAGAGCGGAGCTCTGACCTTCCAGTGCCGTTTTACAGCATCTCCTGGAGAGAGCACTCACCTGCAGCAGCCTGAGTCCCCAGCACGGAGCTCAGGCCTGCCTGTGCCATCAAGCCCAGTGTCTCCATCACTGAGCACATGTCTGTGCCCCACCCCAACTTGGTCTAGTGCCCATGCCCACACCCTGGCCTGGAGTCTAGTGACTGTGCTGAGACTGACCATCTATCAACACCAGGCCTCCTCTGCCCAGAAGCATTGATCATTCCCAACCTGGAGGTAGTGGAGCAGCACCCTTCTTGGGTCACCACTTGATCAAGCACCTCTCAAACATCAGGCCATTGAAAAATAAGAGGTTTGAACTGTACAGTATATTTTATCACAGAACATTTTAAAATTAGTTGTATTACTACAATTATTCCTAATATACCCACTATATTCCGACCTTTTTATTAATATTCTTATCACTCTATCTTCCTCTTATATATCCATTTCCTTAGAGAATCTCTTTTTTCTCATGCTAACAACCTATTTTTTTAATTCCACTTCCACTATTCATATGACATAGTATATCTATAGACTCACTTCTTATCTCATTAGTGTTTTTGTCCCATACCCCTCTTCATTCTCCCTGTCCAACATTAGGAATTGCAGTCCTTATTGCAAACTTACTGGTTATGCTGTAGATAATAATTTGAACTCATTTATTTATTAAGACAACACTGTTAATATCTTAATAGGCACTATTTAGATTAAGGACACATTGTTTATATGGTGTGCTGCTAATATTGATCTCTCAATTCAAGGGGAGGTATTGAAAATAGGCAGGAATCCTATAAGTCTTTAAGGGGAAACTGCAATATCTAGGATTCGCACTACTAGAGGGGAAGATACACTAGCAACATGAGAAAACATGGGAAGAAAACGTCCCAAACAAACCCAGATACTATACCAAAAGAACCCAATGAGAGGTGCGGAGTCTCCTGGGGAGGTCTGGCCTGGAGCAGCTGGAGTCGCTGGCTCTGGCAGGGACTTTGGACCCTTCGGCGCCATTTTGCACCTTCCCTGGCGAAGGGCCTGAGTCTTCAGAGCTGAGCTCTGGTTTTCCGGCGCCACTGTGCAGGGGGTCCTGGGGAGGTCTGGCCTGGACCGGCTGGAGTTGACAGCTCCAGCAGGGAGCTTAGGGCCTTTGGTGCCATTTTACAGCATCCCAGGGAGAGAGCAACCAACTGCCACTGCCTGAGCACCCAGGGAGGAGCTCAGGCCTGCCTACCTCTCAAGCCCAGTGTCTCCATCACTGAGCACAGTTCTGTGCTCCCACCCCAACTTGGTCTAGTGCCCAGGTCCACACATTGGCCCGGGGTCTAGCACCTTGCTGTATCTGATTGTCTATCAACACCAGGCTGCCTCTGCCCAGAAGCATTGATCTTTCCCAACCTGGATCTAGTGGGACAGCACCTTTCTTGCATCACCACTTGATCAAGCATCACTCAAACATCAGGTGAGTTACTGGAAATCTGCAGGGACACTTTAAGTCTTCACAGGGAAATTGCAATCCCTCTGATTTGCACTACTAGAGGGGAAGATACATGAGCAACATGAGAAAACACGGGAAGAAAGTGTCCCAAACAAAACTAGATGATATATCAAGCGAACCCAAAGACAGCATGGTAGAAGGAATGAAAGAAAGGGAGTTCAGAATGTTCATAATTAAAATTATCTGAGAAGAGAATGATGTGACGAGAGAGCAAATTCAGGCTATGAATAATCAGCTAATAGAGCAATTGCAGGAACCAAAAAATCATTTCAATAAAGAGATAGAAGTTCTGAGAAAAAAAACAAACAGAAATCCTTGAAGGAAACAAGGAAATGAAGGAAACAATAAACCAAGTTAAAAACTCAATAGAAAGCATAATTAACAGAATAGATCACTCGGAAGACAGAACCTCAGACAAAGAAGGAAAAATATTTATCCTTGAAAACAAAGTCGAACAAACAGAGAAGATGGATAGGAATCATGAACGAAACCTCCAAGAAATATGGGACATCATGAAAAGACCAAATTTAAAAGTTCTTGGGATTGAGGAAGGCACAGAGATACAAACCAAGGGTATGAATAATCTGTTCAAGGAAACATTATCAGAAAATTTCCCAAATATGATGAATGAGATGGAAAATCAATTACAAGAGGCTTACAGGACACCAAACCCACAGAATTACAACAGATCCACACCAAGGCACATTATAATGAAAATACCTAACATACAAAACAAAGAGAGAATTTTAAAGGCTGCGAGAGAAAAGCATCAAATTACCTACAGGGGGAAACCAATACGGATATCAGCAGATTTCTCAGCCCAGAACCTAAAAGCAAGAAGAGCCTGGAACATCATATTTCAAGCTCTGAAAGAAAACGGATGCCAACCAAGAATCTTATACCCAGCAAAACTTACCTTCAGATTTGATGATGAAATAAAATCCTTCCATGATAACAAAAGCTTAAAGAATTCACAAAGAGAAAGCCTGCCCTACAGAACATTCTCAACAAAATATTCGAAGAGGAAGAAACAAAAAATAACAATCTCAGTCATCATGGGGAGGAACTACCCTAAAGAAAGAGTCAATCAAAGGAGAAACAAAGTTAAGCTAAAAACCCCAAAAAAGCTAAAATGGCAGGAAATACAAGTCATATCTCAATAATAACCCTGAATGTAAATGGCCTAAACTCATCAATCAAAAGACATAGACTGGCAGGTTGGATTAAAAAGAAAGACCCAACAATATGCTGCCTTCAAGAGACTCATCTCATAGAAAAACATGCCCACAGACTAAAGGTGAAAGGTTCGGTAAAAACATACCATGCACATGGACTGAGTAAAAAAGCAGGGGTTTCCATCCTCATTTCAGAGACAGCAGACTTCAAGCCAAAGTTAGAAGAGATAAAGAAGGACATTTCATACTACTTAAAGGAAGCATAAATCAGCAAGACATAACAATCATAAATATTTATGCACCAAACAATGGTGCATCCACGTACGTCAATCAGATCCTTCTCAACTTCAGGAGTCAAATAGATCAAAACACAATAATACTGGGGGACTTTAGCACTCCTCTCTCACCGTTGGACAGACCTTCCAAGCAAAAATTGAACAAAGAAACCATAAGACTCAATGACACAATCGCTAATTTAGACTTAACAGACATATATAGAATATTTCATCCATCAAAAAGCGAATATACTTTCATCTGAGCAGCTCATTGCTCCTTCTCTAAAATAGACCATATGTTATGCCACAAAGCTACTCTGAGCAAATACAAAAACATAGAGATACTACCTTGTATACTATCAGATCATAATGGAATGAAATTAGATATCAATGATAAAGTTAAAAACAGAAACTACTCCAAGACCTGGAGATTAAATAATATGCTATTGAATGATGTATGGATAACAGAAAACATTAGGGGGAAAATTAAAAGATTCTTAGAGGTCAACGAGAACAAAAATACAACATATCAAAATCTCTGGGACACTATGAAAGCAGTGCTAAGAGGAAAATTCATTGCATCGAGTGCATTTAATATAAGAATGAAAAGTCAACAAATCAATGACCTCACATTACAGCTCAAAGCCCTTGAAAAAGAGGAACAGATCATCACCAAAAGTAGTAGAAGACAGGAAATAATCAAAATCAGAGCTGAAATCAATGAAATTGAAACAAAAGAAAAATTCAAAAAATTGACAAAACAAAAAGTTGGTTCTTTGAAAAAATAAACGAAATTGATAAACCCTTAGCCACGCTAACAAAAAGAAGGAGAGAGAAACTCCAAATTTCTAAAATTTGTGATAGAAATGGAAATATTATAACAGATGCAATTGAAATACAAAACATAATAAGAAGCTACTTTGAAAATTTATACTCCAACAAAATAGAAAACCTGGAAGACATCAACAGGTTCCTAGAGGCATATGAGCCTCCCAAACTGAATCTGCAGGACATAAACAACTTAAATAGATCAATTTCAAGCAAGGAAATAGAAGAAGTCATAAAAAGCCTACCAACAAAGAAAAGTCCAGGACCAAATGGATTCACAGCCGAGTTCTACAAGACCTTCAAAGAAGAGCTCATTCCAATATTCCTCAAGGTATTTCATGAAATAGAGGAGGAAGGAATCCTTCCAAACTCATTCTATGAAGCTAATATCACCCTGATACCAAAACCAGAGAAGGACACTTCAAGGAAAGAAAATTTCAGACCCATATCTCTAATGAACATAGATGCAAAAATTCTTAACAAAATTTTAGTAAGTCATACCAAAAGCATATTAAAAGGATAGTGCACCATGATCAAGTGGGTTTCATCCCAGGGATGCAAGTTTGGTTCAACATCCGGAAATCAATAAATATAATTCACCTCATCAACAAACTTAAAGTCAAGAACCACATGATTATTTCAATAGATGCAGAGAAAGCATTTGATAAAATACAGCACCCCTTCATGCTCAAAACACTAGAAAAAATAGGGATAGTGGGGACATTCCTTAACATTGTAAAGGCCATTTATGCCAAGCCCACAGCTAACATCATTCTAAATGGAGAAAAATTGAAAGCATTCCCCCTGAGAACTGGAACAAGGCAGGGATGCCCTCTTTCACCACTACTATTCAACATTGTTCTTGAAACTCTAGCCAGAGCAATTAGACAGACCAAAGAAATTAGAGGGATACAAAGAGGAAAAGAAGAACTCAAACTATCCCTATTTGCTGATCACATGATTCTCTACTTAGAAGACCCTAAGAATTCCACCAGAAAACTTCTGGAACTCATAAATGAATTCAGTAAAGTAGCAGGATATAAAATTAATGCTCATAAATTGAATGCATTTTTATTCGTAAGTGATGCATCCTCTGAGAGAGAAATTAGTAAAACTACCCCATTCACAGTAACCTCAAATAAAATAAAATACTTGGGAATCAATCTAAGAAAAGAAATGAAAGACCTCTACAACGAGAACTACAGAACACTAAAGAAAGAAGTTAAAGAGCATCTGAGAAGATGAAAAGATCTCCCATATTCTTGGATAGGCAGAATTAATATTGTCAAAATGGCCATACTTCCAAAAGTGCTGTACAAATTCAATGCAATTCCAATTAAAATCCCAATGACGGACCTCATAGAAATAGAGCAAGCAATCATGAAATTCATCTGGAGGAATAAGAGACCCAGAATAGCTAAAGCAATCCTTAGCAAGAAGAGCAAAGCAGGGGGTATCACAATACCAGACCTTCAACTATACTACAGAGCAATAGTAAAAAAAAA
>JAJEJO010002111.1:126155-163328 GCA_020662805.1 Glaucomys volans | reverse complement strand
TGGAGAAAAGACAGCCTCTTCAACAAATGGTGCTGGGAAAATTGGAAATCCATATGCAGCAAAATGAAACTAAACCCATATCTCTCACCCTGTACAAAACTCAACTCAAAGTGGATCAAAGACCTAGAAATTAGACCAGAGACTCTGCACCTAATAGAAGAGAAAATAGGTCCAAATCTTCATCATGTCGGCCTAGGACCAGATTTCCTTAACATGACTCCCAAAGCACAAGAAATAAAAGCACGAATCAATGATTGGGATAGAGTCAAACTAAAAAGCTTTTTCTCAGCAAAGGAAACAATCACCAATGTGAAGAGAGAGCCTTCAGAGTGGGAGAACATCTTTGCTACACACACTTCAGATAGAGCACTAATCTCCAGAATCTACAAAGTGCCCAAAAATCTTTACACCAAGAACACTAATAACCCAATCAATAAATGGGCCAAGGAAATGAACAGACACTTTACAGAGGAAGATCTACAAGCAATCAACAGATTTATGAAAAAATGTTCAACATCCCTCATTATAGGAGAAATGCAAATCAAAACCACCTTAAGATTTCATCTTACCCCAATTAGAATGTCTTTTATTAAGAATACGGGCAACACGAGGTGTTGGCAAGGATGAGGGGAAAAGGGTACACTCATACATTGCTGGTGGGAGTGCAAGTTGGTGCAGCCACTCTGGAAAGCAGTGTGGAGATTCCTTAGAAAACTTGGAATGGATCCACCATTTGACCCAGCTATCCCACTCCTTGGCCTATACCCAAAGGACTAAAAATCAGATTACTACAGTGATGCAGCCACATCAATGTTCATAGCTGCTCAATTCACAATAGCTAGATTGTGGAACCAACCTAGATGCCCTTCAGTAGGTGAATGGATAAAGAAACTGTGGTATATATACACAATGGAATATTATTCAGCCATAAAGAAGAATAAAATTATGGAATTTGTAGGGAAATGGATGATGTTGGAGACTGTTATGCTAAGTGAGATCAGCCAATCCCAAAAATCCAAATGCCAATTGATCTCTCTGATAAATGAATGATGATGCGTAATGCAGGGGGAAAGTGTGGCAAGACTGGAGGAAGGATAGATAGCATAGAGGGAAGGGAGTAGTGGGGTTGGGATTGGGGGTAAGAATAATAACAAAATGTGTGACATCCATCATTGCCCTGTGTACATGTATGAATGCACAGATGGTGTGACACTACTTTGTGTACAACCAGAGAAACAATAGCTGTACTCCATTTGTGTTCAATGAATCAATAAGTAAATAAAAGAAAAAATACAATACAAAGAACCCAATCAATAAATGGGCCAAGGACCTGTACAGACACTTTACAGAAGAAGATATATAGGTGATTAACAAATATCTCTAGTAATTAGAGAAATGCAAATTAAAACAACTCTAAGATTTCATCTTACTCCAATTAGAATGGCTATTATCAAGAACACAAGCAATAATAGATGTTAGCATGGATGTGGGGGAAAAGGCACACTTGTACATTGCTGGTGGAGTTGCAAATTGGTGCAGCCAGTCTGGAAGGCAGTATGGAGATTCCTCAGAAAAACTTGGAATGGACCCACCTTTTGACCCAGTTATCCCACTCCTTGGTTTATACCCAAAAGACTTAAAATCAGCATACTACAGTATCAAAGTCACACCAATGTTTATAGCACCACAATTAACAATAGCTAGATTGTGGAAGCAGCCTAGATGCCCTTAAACAGATGAATGGATAAAGAAACTGTGATATATATACACAATGGAATATTATTCAGTCATAAAGAATAATATTTTGGCATTTGCAGGTAAACAGATGGAATTGGAGAATATCATGCTAAGTAAAATAAGCCAATCCCCAAAAACCAAAGGCCAAAAGTTTGCCCTTATAAGTGGATGATGATACATAATGGGGGTGGGGGTGGGGGGTAAGAGAAGGATGGAGGAACTTTGAATTACGTAGAGGGAAATGAGACGGGGGAAGGGGCAGTGGTATGAAAATGGTGGAATGAGACAGACATCATTACCCTATGTACATGTATGATTACACGAATGGTGTGAATCTACATCATGTACAACCATAGTAACAAAAAGTTGTACCCTATTTATGTACAATGAATCAAAATGCAGCCTGTAAAAATTAAAAATAAACAAATTTGAAAATGAATAAAATAAAAAAGAATACACAATTGAACCTATAAAAAAAGTATTTCAGAATTCCTCACCTCTTGCTTGAATACAAACATGAATCTTTAAATGACCTGGGTCCCCCCAAAGACGAATGTTTACCTTCCTTTAGCTCTCTCCTCCTTCCCACTGGCCTCCAGATGAACACTTTGGATCATATCTCAATGTGAGTCCTCCAAGCTAGTAGCTTTGGAACCAGAATGTCAATTAGCCCCTGCTTTTAGCCACTTTGCTTTGCTGCCTTAGTCTTTGAATAGAGCAGCAATAATCACTGAGAGCTGTGATCCCCTATTGCAGCCACAAGTCACATTTGACTATTTAAATTTACATTCATTCAAATGCAATAAATTCAGTTCCTCAGTGAGACTGACCCTTTCAAGTGTTCAATAGCCACATTGGCTGGGGGCAGCCACATAGGTCAAGGCAATTCTAGGACACTTCTTTAATCAGAGGGAGCTCCACACTCAATGATAACAGCAACCAAGTATAATGCACCTACCAAGAAACTTCAAAAAAACTCAAGCACTATTTACTAATTGATTATATTAGTTCATTGTATTTTTTTAAGCAAAATTTGTTGTCTGTTTAATGGTAAAATTTGATAAATATGAGACTTGGAATTAATAACTACAAACAGTTTTACACAGAAAATACTTTTTAAAATTCTTTAAATTTATTTTTGAGTAATACATAAAAATCATAAAAATTGGTCTAATTTGTGGAGTATCATGTGGTATTTTGACCCACATGATATATTGTGGAAATCAGGTGAGATTCCCACAGATATTCATTATTTCTCAAAATCTTTTCTCCTAGCTTTGTGAAATATATAGCATATTATCATTATGCATAGTCATGCTACCATGCAATAGCACACCCAAATTTCTTAGTTCTGTTTAATCATAATTTAGCATCCATTGATAACTCTCCCCAGTCTTCCCCTTTCTCTACTTTCTCTGGTCTCTTGTAACCACCATTCTACTCTCAACTTCTATGGGACCAGCTTTTATATTCCATGTCTAACGAGATCATACAGTACTTGGTTTTCTGTGCCTGGCTTAGTTCGCTTAACATAATGACCTCCATTTTGACATATTTTTATTATTTGTTTTATTTAGCTATGCATGACAGCAGAATGCATTTTGATTCATTGTACACAAATGGAGTACAACTCTTCATTTCTCTGTACACGATTCAGAGTCACACCATTCATGTAATCACACATGTATATAGGGTTATTTTGATGAATTATACATACATCGAGTATAGTTTATTAGGATCCCATTCTTATGACTGAACATGAGGTGAAGTTTCACTGGTCCTGCATTCATGTATGAACATAGGAGAGTTGTGTCCAATTCATTCTTCTATCCCCCTCCCTTCCCTTCATTCCCCTTTGTCTAATCCAGTTAACTTTTATTCTCTTCCCACTCCTTTTGTGTGTTAGCATCTGCCTATCAGAGAGAACTTTCAGCCTTTGGTTTTTGGGAATTGGCTTAATTCACTTAGCATGATAGTCTCCAGTTCCATCCATTTACTGGCAAAAACCATAATTTCATTCATCTTTATGACTGGGCAATATTCCATTGTGTATATATATATACACCCATTCCATTATGTGTGTATATATATATATATACACACACAATATAAATATATTCCATTGTGTGTGTGTGTATATATATATCTCACATTTTCTTGATCCATTCATCTGTTGAAGGGCACCTAGGTTGGTTCCATAGCTTAGTTATTGTAAATTGAGCTGCTATAAACATTGATGTGGCTGCATCACTTTAGTATGCTGAATTTAAGTCCTTTGAGTATATACTGAGGAGTGGGATAGCTGGGTCAAATGTTGGTTCCATTCCAAGTCAGAAAATAAAATTGAAATCAACCAAAACCAGATGTCAGAAAGAACAAAGTTTTCTTAATCTCTGTTCTAATCTGTTTCATATACTTTAGATCATTTGGTTCTCAAAGGTCTTTATAAGGAAAATTTTAAAAATTCTCAGTATGGTATTGGCAAGTACTTATATCAAACTTTAAGCAGAGATATAGGGTAAAACATGTACAGATGCCAGAATTATCACTATTAAAATGATAGTTTTCACTAAGAGACTATTGCAGAAAACAGTTTCATTAACTGGGGTGGGGAAATTTTGAAAAACTTTGAGTTTTCTTGATTCTTTATGAGGCTTTTGATCATAGACAAAGGATGCTCAAGCCACACTGGTTCACATCTGACTTTTATTACCTGTTGATATAGTAAAGATTTCTGTATTCTCAGAATTGGCTAGTGGGTGCCTTAACCGATATGCTCAGTTAGGCATGCAGAATAGTGCCTTTTATTTCTCCAGTGCAATTCTCAGTTATTTTTAAGTTAGAAAAAGAAAAAGTCATAAACACCTACTGCACACAATCTCTTGATTCTGAAAAAAATATATTTATATATAATATGAATATTATTTTTTCAGTCAGGAAAGTCTTCTTTTTTCCTTATCTGTTTCTCTTGCCCAATTTTGGCATATCAGAGCGAGTGTTCAGGGGCCTTAACAGAGAGTTGGCTCTGTCATCCTGACCTGTGGTCAATTTCCAATAGGATAAAAATCTCCTTGGGTATTAGACATTTAATGGAGCCAGTGGGTCTCCTCCAAAACATTCACGTAAAAGGATGGTTGTGTATATCCTTCTGCTTCACTCGGATAACATCTCCTTAAGCACAATTTCATGCTTGGCCTGTTAAAATTTATGCCTTGCAAAGCCACTGCCGAGTTATGGCTGGACGGAGCTCCTAATGTTCTTCCAGTTTCTTTTTCCACAGACAAATAAGTACCTTTCTCCTGCCTCCACGCCTTGCCCTTTCTCTCCCAAAGCCTCTTTATAAGAAAATGTAAATCCTACTCACAGATCTGGAACAGATCTGAGATCACATTGTATTTTTCATTGTTTCTTGGAGTCATATAAAGAGAATAAACAATTATGTACTTTGCACATAGGGAATGGCAATAATGCCAAGCACCAGGTGTGCACCTGTAGTCCCAGCTACTTGGGAGGATGAGGCAGGAAGATCACTTGAGCCCAGGGGTTAGAGATCAACCTGGGAATCAGGACCTGGTCTCAAAAAAAAATTGCTCTAGGCAACTTACACTACTATAAAGTTCAAAAGTTCAGTCAGACGCGGTGGTGTATGCTTGTAATCCCAGCAACTCCAGAGGTTGAGGCAGGAGGATCACAATTTCGAGGCCAGTGTCAGCAATTTAGCAAGGCCCTAAGCAACTTAGTGAGCCCCTGTCTCAAAATAAAAAATAAAAAATGGGCTGGGGATGTAGCTCAGTGGTCAAGCACCTTTGGGTTCAATGCCTGGCCAAAAAAAAAAAAAAAAAAAGTTCAAAGCTCGTTTTTAATAGTCTTGATACTTTGGAAGACTTGATTTCTCTCTCTCTCTCTCTCTCTCTCTCTCTCACACACACACACATACACAATACACACACACACCACACATGGAAGAAATCCTTTAAATATGTTATATTCCAATAGAAGGAATAGGACTACTATTTTGAGTGCATGTAGGTCATCATGTACCATAAATAAGATTCAAGAAGACTGGGCCAACTCGCATAGAGAGAAGAGCAATAGTGAGAACATTTGAGATTTTGTGACAGGTTGTAACTTTGGCTGTCTTGACCTTTGGAGATGACCAGCATTCAGCCTTGAATGTGTAATCCTTGCTTTACCCCCCAAAACTTCTCACCTTCAAAATGGACAGCATTCCTCTTCTTTCCTAAATAAATCTGTAACAAAATAAGAAGTTGCAACTTTTTAAGAATTTGACTAAATTTCTCTGGCCTCTGATTTCCCCTTTGCAAATGGAACTGAACTGTTCAAAGACCTGTATTTTAACTACATGCTCAGGTACCTACCTCTGTCTTCATGGCTGAAGTCATAATAATTATTTGGGAGTAGACAGACATGAAAAAAGGAGGCACTATCAAGAATATTTTTGAAAATCATTGGATTCAAAGGCATTCTTCTGAGACAGCATATTGAGAGGAAAGGAACAAGAACTCAGCTGTTTAGATAAGTTCTACATCTTTAATACAATCCTTTGAATTTGATTGTGAGAGCCCTCCTGACATAAATAGCCACAATGGTGGAGAAATAAAACAAACACAGTGATTACAAGGAGCTTGAAGTCCCTGTAGTGTCCTGGATTGAAGACTGTGTGTTCATAGTCCTTGAATCATTCGAACCACGGGTCCTGCAGTGGCAGCAACAACACCGGAATCACACAACGAGAAGAGTCCTAGCAACAGGATCCGTGTCCATGCCTGTACTTCCATTCCCCATCCTGTTCCAGAATACACCTGTGGCTATAAGCAGCAGGTGCATAGGCTTATCTTATGATTAGTCAATCTTGATAAATGCCTCTAGGGCTTTTATAACAACCTGACTTTCAACAATGATGCTACATGTACGTTGGAAATGTAAAGTGGCATTTCTAAAGAATGGCATTCATAGATGCCCACTCGAAAATTGACATTAGTGTCCCTAAGCATTCATCTGGGCACATTCTATTGGAAAAGAAAGAATAAATTTATGGAGCTCCTAAATTGAAATGAGAAGAGGAAAATTTGGGATGAATTATTTCATTCTTTATCAAAAGCAGTGGGTCAGCATCCAACATTTTATCATTTATTATTTTGACTTATGAAAGCATTGCATGGACTCAGTGGATATTTCATTATTGTCCCCTCAGTGTCCCTAACTTAAGGATCAGCTAAAAACTTCACAGAATGATGTCTGGGATGCTATTAAGGCAAAAATCTCTCCAAAACTGTGTGTATATTTCCATCTGTGTCCTCTTCATTTTCAGTTAAACTTTTTGGGTCTGACTTTTTTCCATCTGAACAATTAAAATGTAAATAATTGTTCCACCTTCCTATCCAAGCTTTCAAGGCACTGAATGCTCATGAAAAGGCTCTGTATACAAAACAAGAGATAGAATGTTAAATTCACAAAATATAAATCTGTGCATGACAGATAAACAGCATTATCTCCAAAGCTGTTACATAACCACATATGAAATTTGGTTGTGTGTGTGTGTGTGTGTGTGTGCACGCACACACGCTTGTGGTTGTTTAGGAAGACAACTGCTAGAATGAAAAGAAGTTGGAGGGAGGGATTGAACTCGGGGGCCTGCAACCACTGAGCCACTTCCCCAGCTGTATCTTGTATTTTATTTAGAGACAGGGTCTCACTGAGTTGCTTAGCACCTCGCTTCTGCTGAGGCTGACTTTGATCTCAAGATCCTCCTGCCTCAGCCTCCTGAGCTGCTGGGATTACAAGTGTGCACCACCACACATCTGACTGAAAATATTTTTAATCTGGGAAAAAATTTCATTATTCCTCTGGAAGACGTCAGTTGCTGATAGTCAATACTTGAATGTAGAACAAAGTACCACTTTCTAAAATCCCATACTAGTTTAAAAAAAAAAAAACCAAATGTAGAGAATGACTAATTAACTTCACGTTATTTTGTCAAATATTAAGCCCAACACTGGCAACTGCCCCCTGCCACTCTAGGGTCCTAGCTTTGCTTTAACTTGGCTTGTAGTGTCAAATGACTGCAATAAACTGCTCTAGATTTGCTTAGGGAATCTATCTTAGAATTTAATGAATATATTCATGAATGAATTTAATGGAGATATCAGGCAATTTTTATTGCATATTGACTTTGAGTCTATGAGTTCTTTTTTATCTTTAAAACATACACTTTCAACAAAATATCTGCAAACAGCATTCATTACAAACTAACTTTCAAGATAAAGATTTTATTTCATTTGGAGAAATATCAATGATTTGGGACCAACTTGCCATTCTTTTTTTGGTCCCTGAGTACAAAGAGCAAAGGAATATGGATGTCAAATCGCAGTTTTCAGCCCTTTTGACCTAGGCTTTTCTCCTATTGGCAGAGAAGTCACACCAGTTGTGGAGAAAGAAGGAAAGAAGTTAAACACACACACACACACACACACACACACACACACACAGCCCTGCCTTTATTATCTGTGTCTTTTTAAACTTCAGACATGCTTTCCACATCCATAGTGACTTAATGGAGTCTAACAACCAATTAATGGCTTTAAAACCAGCGGGGATTCTGTTCTGCCCTGTAACCTGAAATGAATTATTGATAGATGCTTTCAGCCCTGTGTCCTGTCAGGTATTTCAAAGTCAATGTCAGCCTGTGCAGTTTTTCATTCAGTCTCTACTGAGGTCAAGATTTGTGAAGTGATGCTCTTCCAAGAGGAAAAAAAAAAAAAAAAAAAGAGAGAGAGAGAGAAATGGGGAAAATAAAAAGAAGAAAGAAAAAAGCCAGCTCCCTGCCAAGTGTGGAACTGGACATAATTGGCCTCTCTTTAAACCAAATCTCTAAGATATTAGCAGCCTTGATGTGTGTTAGTGGGACTGGTGACATTATTTCCTCAAAGCAAGCAGAAACTTGCATATTTGGAAGGGGAATGACATTAATGGGTACTTTTATAATTATAAGAACTTTCTCTTTTTTAAAACATTTATGTAATAGTGGTACAATTTTTATAATCCTGTTTGACAATAAGAAAGTTCTAAAAAGGTGGTCTTTTAATGACTCAGATTTCAATGTAATTCTTTAATGGAAATTTCTGAATTAGCCATTTCTTAGCAAAATAATTAGTACATTATTAAGGTGTTCCTTTTGAATATTTCACACTGGCTGATGGTGTAAGACTAGTGGCACAATAAGACTAAATAAGTAAATATATGATAAAATAATAACGCTTAGAAGAATTCCAAATGAAAGTCACTTAGGGTCATTTAGATCATTTACTGTCTTTCTTACTATTGACCACTTAGGTTCTTACCTATTTTTCTCTACAATAAATAAGATGATGTTTTTGCATGTATAAATGTTCCCTTATTTGAATTATTTCTCTTATTGTCTAACGAGTGCTATTGCTAAGTCAAAGGGTAATAATACTTTTCTGTCTTTAGCTTATATTTCTACATATATCAATATAAGAACGCCAATGTGTTAAAAATTCAATTGAAAATTTAAGAAACTGATGAAGTCAATGGGAAAGTAAATAACATCAAAGGCAGATTTGACAAATTTGACATATAGAATATTTAATAAAAGAATTAAAAATGTACAAGTGATATTTAAAGTTATGGGTGATGGAATGAAAATGTCAAAAATTGAATGTGAATTTCAAAAGGCCATAATAAAGCAAGAGGAAGAAAATAATAAAAAGGAAAATTAGTGATAATTCTTCAAATTAAAAACATGAATTTTTGCTTGACAAAGTACACTGATAATTAATCAGGCTATAAAAGGTACTGTATATCCAGACATTTTGTTGGAAAATCAAAGAAAGTCAAGATGAAAAAAAAATCTTAAAAACAAGGAGAAAAGAATATCATTTAGAAAAGAATGACAAAGTGTAGCATAGATTTCTCATTAAAAACAGTAGATGCGGTCTGGAGTTGTTGCTCAGTGGTAGTGTGCTCGCCTAACATGTATGAGGCTTCGGGTTTGATCCTCAGCACCACATAAAATAAAATAAAGGCGTTGTGTCCACCTACAACTAAAAAATAAAAAGAAAAGAAAAGAAAAGAAAAACCAGTAGAAGTCACAGAGCATTAAGGTCTCCAAAATGTTGACTAAAATTAATTATAAACTAAGAATTCAATCCCAGTATTTCTGTAGTTTAAAAATGAAAGGGTTGATGGTGATAAACCAGTTGCTTTGTCCCTAAGATTGTGAACAAGGCAAGGATATTCTTTCTCACAATTCCTTTCAATATCACAGTGGAAATCTTAGTTATTGCAATAAGACAAGAAAACAAAATAAAAGGTACTGTTAGGTCTAATTGGGTGGCTGCAGGGGGAGGGAGCACGGTCACCTAGCTCTGGTCCTTTTGGAGGAGAGAGTGGAACTCAGTAGAAGTCCGAGCTCTCTCCCGGATTTCGGCACTAAAAACTGAGAAACTGGACTCATTTGAGAAAACTCTCCTGCATCTGAATTTGCCCAGAGCTGCTTGAGTGAGGTTGCCAGAATGCCATACAACCAAATGCTCCTGCACCCTGACAGCTGCCTACCCACCGAACTAGACCCCAAAATCTTTTTTCCCATGACGCCCCCAACCATGCAGGAAGTAGCCAGACAGACTCCGGTGCCCTATATCACCAAAAAGGTAGGAATGTTAGGTCTAATTGGGCGGCTGCAGGGGGAGGGAGCATGGTCACCTAGCAACACACTGTGCCAGAAGTGACCAATGAGGCACACCTGCTGACCCTGACGTCCACCTTGGGTCCACCTTTTCCTGGGCAGAACCCCTTGACCCCCTTCCTGTGTATAAAAACCCTGAGCAGCCAAAGCCACGTGCGATTTCTCCTGGCTCTCCCACCCCGACTTTCACCCGGGGGGTGGAGATTTCGCCCGGGACACACATTTCAATAAAATCAAGCTACCACTTTTGTCTGATTCTGGTGAGTGCACTCCTTTTCGCCCCTCCGCCGCCTTTGGGAGCTCTACCCGCCGGGTCCTCCCATTGCCCTTTCTTGAGTTTTACAGGTACACATAATGGGAAAGAAGAAATAAAAGTATCTTTGTTTGCAGATGAAAATATTATCTAGGTGGAAAATCCCAAACAATCTACACCACCACCACCAACAACAATAGCAACCTCCTGACCTAATAAGTATAGCAAGGTCATGGGATACAAGTTAAATATACAAAAGCCAATTGCTTTCCAGCATACTAGGAATGAACAATTGGAATTTAAAAATAAAAAATTACTCTATTTTCTAGAATACCAAAATATTAAGTTTATACAGGATCCACATGCAAAAAAAAAAAACATACTTCTTTAATGAAAGTCATCAAAGGAGATCTAAATAAATGGAGCAATTTTCATGGATTAAAAACTTATTTTATTAAGATTCAGAATATTTATTCTGCAAAAGATACTATTAATGGAATAAGAGAGAAAGCCACAGTTTTGGGGAAAGAATTCTCAAAACACATATCTGACAGAAGATTTTTGTTCAAACTAGAAAAGGAATTTTTAAATCTCAAAAATTAAAAATCATGATTTTAAAATGGGGGAGAGATCTTAATAGGAATCTCACCCAAAACAATACACAGATGGCAAATAAAAATGAAAACAAGCCCAAAAATATATGTTGTTAAGGAACTGCAAATCAAAACTATAATGAAATTCCACTACATACGTACTACAATGGCTAAAATGGAAACAAAATGCTAACGACCCCAATAGCTGGGAAGAATGTGGAAAATCAATATTCATTGCTGATTGGAATACAAAATGGTATAACCTACTTTGTAAGATAGATCAGCAGGTTCTTACTAAACTAAACATAATTTCATCATTCAGTGCAATAATTGTGCTCCTAGGTATCAACAAAGTTAGAAATAATTCAAATTAATGAACATTTATACATGTGAAAAAGTCTCACATGCAAATGTGTGTAGTATGTTTATTCATAATCACCAAAACCTAGAAACAACAAAGACATTCCTCAACAGGTGAACACATAACAAAACGAGTAAATCCATACAACAGAATAATAGCAATAAAAATAATTTATCTACTATAGAGAAACCTTAAATACTATCTTAGTCCATTTGAGATACCATAACAAAATACCATTAACTAGGAAACTTATGGACAAGAACAGTTTTTTGTTTGGTCTTACAGAGTGCAGGATGGGAAATCCACAATCAAGGCAGATTCAATGGCTGGCAAGAGACTGCATCCTGGGGCGTAGACAGCACATTCTCACTGTGGTCTCACATGGTAGAAGGAGTGAGATAACTCTTTGGGATCTACATTATAAAGCACTAATCCCACTCATTAGGGTCCACCCTCATGGCCTAATTGCCTCACAAAAATCTCACTTCCTAATACTGTCACATCAAGGGTTAAGATTTTTCAACATATAAATTTTGGGAGGGACACAAACATTCAAACTATAACAAAATGTATTGCTAAGTGAAGGAAGCTATATTGAAAAGGCAATATAGTCAGGTTTCAATTATGTGACGTTCTCAGAAAGGTGAAATTATAGAGACAGAAAAAAAGTGTTTGCCAGGGATTCAGGAATAGAGGAAGGAGAGTTGAAAAGGTAAAGCACAATTTTTTAAAGGTGAGAAAATTTTTCTGCACATTACTACAAATATAGGCAAAAGACACTCCATCTTTTTCAAAACCAATGAATTTTACAGGACAAAAACTGAAACAGTGTATGCAAATTTAAATGTTACTTTGCAGGAATCTCAGGATGAAATGCAGAATGTGATGAACAATCTAACTGTATCTTAAACATATGAAACAATCTCACTGTAGGGTGCTGACCAAAGTAACTCTGGAAATGAATGGAGTCTGCATAACAAAAGGTAGAAGAAGAAACTGCTCATAAGCACTGAACTGTAGTTGATAAAGCCATATCCCATAGGAGAATGGCTTAATTGCCATAACTACAATTGAACTGAACAGTTAAATGAATGGATGGTGAAGCCAAGTGAGAATCAATGTTGTAGTGTGAATTTACAGATAAGTCGAGGAAGGAAGCCAAAATGATCCATGCTGGAATGTATTTGAGTTTGAAACATCAGTAGAAATTCATGTTTTACTTTAAGCAATAGTATATAGCAAAATTTATGGATATGTGTATATACAGGGGCTAATAGTATGCACACATATATCTCCTTGTTCTGTCCCCTTAACAGACAACAGAGAAATGGCACCACAGTAGAAATGAGTTTACCTAGCATCCATTACCTTGGTTTCTAATACCCTTTACCAATAAAGGGAAGCAGAGCTCTTTGGGAAATCACAGATCCTACCGCTGGGACAAGAAATACACAGGATGGTAAGAAATTCTAAAAATAAATAAAAGAAAATCCACAATTATTGTATGTACCAAAGGTACATAGGAAACAACCAAAGGAACTCCCATTGGCTAAATCTGGAATAATTTGAACAAGAAGTTATTCCAATAATTCATAGTGAATAAAATAAAATAGTACTGAATTAAAGTTTGAAGTATGAAATAAATATTTTATAAAAATATTTAAATATAAAATAAATATTTTCATGAGTCCATATGGATATAAATAAATGATTGAATACATTACTAAATGTGGGAAAAAAGAGAAGTTTCTCATGCAGAAGATTGCTAAATCAATTATGTAGATACTCTGCCTTCAGGGACAGGGAGCATAGTCTGTATGGTCTGCACACAGAGACTTCCTTCTTAAAAGGGGAGTATGGAAGGAAAAAACAAGTAACTTTATGGTGGAGGAACCTGGCAAACACTACTCAACCAGGTGTTCAAGATAAATGTCAGCAGGGATAAGTCACATAGATAATAAGTACCTGCCTAGGAAGGGAAGAAAATGGCACCTTATCTCTGTTTTTTTTTGTTTTTTTTTTTCCCTAAAATCCATAAGGGAAGTCTAATCATGAGAAAAACATGACACAAATCCCAATCAAGGGACACTTTACAAAATACCTGGTCATACACTCCAAAATTGTCAAGGTCATCAAAAACATTGCAAGTGTGAGAAACTCACAGCCAAAAGGAGCCTAATGAGAAATGGCAAGTAAGTTCAACATGGCGGAGTACATAGGGTGCTGGCACAGAAAAGGAACACTCAATGAAAGCTAAGGAAATCAGACTGGAGTACACACTTTAGTTCATTATAATGTGTCAAAATTAGCTAGCTAATTAGTTGTAAGAAATAAAATGATTTTATTCCACTTAATAAAATGCAAACTGGGTGAGGGGCAATAGTATGGGAACTCTCTGTATTATCCACAATTTTTTATGTAAAATCTAATACTGTTATAAAGATAGAGTTTAGTTTTTAAAGTGAGTTTGAAAGTGTTGAGCTTGTAGCCAGTTTATCTATATCATATTTATGTAGATAATTCCATTAGCATAGGTAATGGAACTTTACAAATGCACAAAAATATACCTGTCATTTCTTTAAAAAATAAATGAGAGTGATATAACTTTTAAAAAGAGAACTAAACAATTGTATAATTGAAGTAGAAAATTTTAAGAAAACCTCTCTAGGGTAATCAAGCAGCCAGAAGTTAGCAATGCCAGAGAAAAGTCAAATGTTATAATTAATAGATTTGATATAGAAATAGGATAAAAGAAATAGCCAGCCAGGCACGGTGGCACACGCCTGTAATCCCAGCACTTGGGAGGCTGAGGCAGGAGGATCGCGAGTTCAAAGCCAGCCTCAGCAACTCAGCGAGGCCCTAAGCAATTCAGTGAGACCCTGTCTCTAAATGAAATACAAAATAGGGCTGGGGATGTGGCTCAGTGGTTGAGTACCCCTGGGTTAAATCTCCAATACCCAAAAAAAAAAAAGAAAGAAAGAAATATCCAAAATACGTACTTTTAAAATGCATTTTTATATAAAAAAAATTCTCTACTATTTAAGGCACAAAAAAGTTTCAACAATACCAAAGAATTGATATCAAACAGACAAAACACTGACTACAAAATTATTTAACTAGAAAAAAAATCCAACAAATGGATTGTTTTGAAACCAACCCTATGTAACACAGTACTATATATCTATGTTAGCTAAGTTATTTCTAGCTGCTGAGAAAAACAAGAGTTTCATGCATAATGGCCCACACATGACAGAATCTTACCCTGCAGTCAAGCAAAGCCCCAAAGGGATATTCCTGATTGGTGAACAGGTCATTTTCTCTCTTGCACTTCATCTGTCTTGAATGCTTGAGTTGTTTTGCATTAAGCCAGTGGAAGGGAAAAAAGCATAAAGAATCAAAGATGGGAGGTTTTTAGGGACCAGGCCAAGTGGCAGTGCATATCACATCTGATCATACTTCGTTGGGTATGTTCCAATTATAAGGCCACTCACAATTGCAAAGCGAAATAAAGGTCACAGATGCTCCCAGGAAGATGAGACAAAGGTTTCCATCATCAGCTCTCTAACCCAGGCCACAATAACCTCGAGTTACTGAGGGAATTACAATTGACATTATAAATACATACAGCTATCAACAAAAACACAGCATATCAAATCATATGGTATGCATCCAAAGCAGTACTTGAAATAATTACATTTACTAACAAATATACATATAACACACAGGAAGACTGAAAAAAAAAATGAACTAAACATCTAACCAAAGTACAGAAAGGTATTGTAAACCTAATGAAAGTAGAAGAAATAATGAAAATGGGTGTTAAGAAAAGAACAGGAAAAGAAACCAAACAAGTATCAGCCAGCGAAGGAAAAAAAGAGTCTAAAATACTATTTAGAAGAAAGTGAGGCATTTAGTTGAAGGCCGGATGTGGTTGTACATTCCTGTAATCCAGGGGATTTGGGAGACTGATGCAGGAGGATCCCAAGTCCTAGGCCAGCCTCAGCAACTAAGTGAGACCCTGTCTCAAAATAAAAAGTAAACAGGACTGGAGATGCAGCTCGTTGGTAATGTGCCCCTGGGTTCAATTCCCATTACAAAAAAACAAAGAGAGAAGAAGAAGTGAAACAAGGAGGAGGAAGAGGAGAAAGAAATTTATTTAAACTTTAAAAATGAAATCATATGTAAATGCTATGAACAACTTTATTCCACAATGTCGGAAAACTTGGATGAAATGGATAATTTCAAAGAGAAAATATAAAATAATAAAATTGACCTAAGAAATAAACAGGAAAACTTAATAGAGAGAAAGTCATTAAAAAATTCAATCTGTACTAAACAAAATGACCATATCCCTCAAGACAGCTCCTTCTTCAATACAAAAACAGGAGGCTCTACTAGGTTCTAAAAATAACACTATTTGTAAGGACTCCAAACCTGGACTATTTATAAAGTCCATAAAAAAAATTGTGTTGTTCACACAAAGGAAGACTATACAATCATGGGAATGAATGATCTACATTAACACAACAATGTGAATGCACTTTTCAAATGCAGCATTGAGCCGAAGAAGTCAGACACAGGAAGAGTACACCTTGCCTTATTCAACCCATCGGAAGGAGATAGGCAGGCAAACTCATTCATGCTATTAAGCGAGGATAGTGGCTGCCTGGAGAAGGGAGAGCTTGTTATTGGAGGTGCACAAATGACTTTTCTGGGATGCTGTAATATTCTCTTTGTTTGTATGAGTGCTGAGGACAAGGGAATATGCACTTTGTGATCATTCATAGATACTGTGGAAATCACTGTGAAATTTTCTGTATTTCTATATATCAATAAAATGCTTTTTAAAATGCTTCTAGCACATAGCTAAAAGCTGAATTAAAAAAAAAAGAAAAAACACCTCAAGGGATAATCTTATTTTGTATGCTATAGATTGAAAGAAAACAACATATTCCCTTCATTAAGGGGAAAGACATCATTTAGCTAAATTCAACACACGTTAATAGGACAAAGAACACAATCTCTTAGTAAATTAATAGGAAGTAAGCTATGTTAACTTAATTTTTTTACTAGAATCTATAGTAAGCAACTTCCTTCCTGGTAAAATAGTACACATATTTCCATCAAAGGACAATTCAGAATGAAGATGTTCATTATTACTAATTCTACTTAGTATTGTAATTTGATGTAAGAATCAGTGCAGAAAGAAAAAGAAAAAATACATAAATAGGAATAAGAACTAGAAAGCAAGACATGGAACTGTTAGAATGACATTCTAATCTTTCTACTGAATGGCATATAGGATAGGATAGTACAGTATATAATGTTATGGTTAAGATATGAGATGTCCCCCAAAAACTCCTATGGTAATTCAGAAATATGCAAAGGTAAAACTATTAGAGTATGAGAGCTGTAACCTTATCAGTCCATCCTAGTTTGAATGGACTAAATGGGTAGCAACTGTAGGCAAGTGCAATGTAACAGAAGGAGGTGGGTCACCGGGAGCATGCCAGGGGAGGTGCATCTTCCCTGGGGTTCCCCCGCCCTCTGCTTCCCAGGCCACCATGAATGGAGCAGGCTCCTCCACCACTCTCTCCACCTTGATATCCTGCCTCACCTTGGGCCCACAGTAGTGGAGTCCCCTAAGCAGGGACTAAACCTCTGAAACCATGAGCCAAAAGAAACTTTTCCTCCTCTAAGATAGTCTTTTTGGTCACAAGGAGGAAAAATAACCAACATAATAGTGTGATGTAGCACACTATAGTGCAGCATGGTATAACATAGCATAGAAGAGTACAGCCTAGGACAGCCGAATAGAGTTTCCAGGACTCTGGAGCATGAGCTTTAGAAACAGCAGTGCAGATTTGTACCCCATATAATCACCTACAAGCTTGTGACTCTAGGAATGTTACTTAACCTCTCTGGGCCATATTTATTAGGGTTGAACAGTGGCTATACAGACAGAATGAGGCTTTGCAACTCTGAATGAGTTACATGGTCAATGCGGAGTACACAGCACTCCCTGCTTGTGTTACTGATATCACTGAATGAGCATTTCCTGGCTTCAAGAAAATCAGTGTTCAGAATTTGACACATGGTAACCAGATAGCTCAGACACTTAAATAAAAATGTATTTTAGACACTTAGATTGATATTACTTATTTTTCAAATTATTGGGATTTTTTTGCTTGTCTTTGTTTTTTTCCAGGTTCAGCATTAGAGATTTTTTTATAAATCCAGGATACAAGCAAATGCTAAGGAGTTGCAACAGAGTATAAAGAGTGTGGGTTGGTTCAGCACAGAGCTGTCCTCTGAGTGAGCCAGTTCTCAGACACTATCTGTGTTCCAGGGAGCAGGTGGATTCAGATAAGGAAAGATGCAGGGTGGAATAGGACTGATCACTTCTAGGGAATTGGCTCTCCAGGACCGGAAGCACCTTTGGGTTACCATCAGGAGGCAGTTTGGGAGTCTGGTGCACATGGAAGTCCTCTTGTGCCAAAGAGCTGACAGCAGGGGGGACTACTTTGAGACTGGAGCGGGCCAGAAAAGCAGGCAGTACCTGTGTGCGGGGAGATGTCCAGGGGGAGCATCTAATGGCTCACCTGTGAGTTGCATGCCCCGTCTACCCTGCAGTCACTGAAGGCAGGTTGTAGAAAACAAAACTGTCACATCCTCAGCTGCAGAGGCAGGCAGACACCCAAGAGCAACCAAATGCTGGGAGTGCATGGCAGGGGCTTCACAAGCCTGGCCTAGGGAACAACTGCCAGGCACGGAAATGGTCAAGAGTTTTGCAATAAATATGTTAGTATTCTCCAAGAGCTAATAGCATATTTTACATCTGTAAAAATCAATCAAAAACCTCAATGCTCGAGATAAATGGCAAAATGCAGGCAAAGATCAAAATAATAAGGTGTATGTTTAGGCCAGATTAAGTCACCAAACTGCTACACAAAGGGACTACAAGAGAGAAAGAAACTGTCAAAAATTTACATGGAAGGTAGTGTTTCAATATCTGCATAATAGGAGTTCCTAAAAGAAATAGAGGAATAGAGGGATAAAATATTCAAAGAAATAGAAACAAAGAATCCAATCTCTAGGAAATCTTTAGATGATTCTCAGTTCTCTGGCATTAACTTAATCAACCCAAGGAACTACAGCAAAAAACCAATTGCATAGCCCTGGTTTTGTTCCCTAACCCATAGGAAATAGCAGTTTGAAGCAGAGGGGATTTCTTCAAGGACACTTGTATAACCTGAGGGGAGTAGAGTAGGGGTTAGAAGGATAGATGATGAAGGCAGGATGCTAGTCCATGTCTGCATTCTTCTGCTTGCTGAGAGTGACCTTAGACAAATGTTTATCTAGCTCCTACTATTTCCCAGGCTCTGCTTTACACAGGGGATGCTGTGGCAAATTAGGTCACTTTCTTGCCCTAATGGAGTTTGCATTCTAGTAGGAGTGACAGTCATTAAAAAAAAGAAAAAATGTATTTATGGTACAATTTCAAGCAGCAAGAAATGCCATAAAGAGGAAACTAAACTGTGTGTGGTGCTGCACACCTATAATCCCAGCTACTTAGGAGGCTGAGGAAGGAGGATTGCAAGTTTGAGGCCAGCTTGGCCAGCTTAAGAGACCCTGTCTTAAAATAAAAAGAGCTGAGATGTAACTCAGTGGTAGAGAGTAACTGGGCACAATCCCCAGGACCATCAAAAAATAAAGAAAGAAAGGGGGTGGAGAGAGAGAGAGAGAGAGAGAGAGAGAGAGAGAGAGAGAGAGAAACTAAAGACCTAAAGTAGTCTTTGTGGCTGGGCAGTGAATTGAGATGCTCTTTAATTTGGGGATCAGGAAGTTCTTTCTAAGAAGGCCCCATTAAGCATAGGAAAGGTCAACCACATGAAGATCTAGGAAGAGTGTAGCAGACAGAGAACAGCAAATACATAGGCCATGAGCAAGCTCCTGTCCCTACATCCCAGGTTCAAGTAACAGTCAGAAGCATCTAGCCTCAGTTTTCTCATTGGTAAAACTGAATAATGTTAGTAGCCGACTCACAAGGCTTCAGGAGGATTAAATGGAAAGATCCATGCAAAGCAAACTGCACCTTTGCTGGCACATAAAAAATTTTCTAATAAATGTGAACTTTTCATCCTTATTATTTTTAGGAGTTTTATGCCTTGAATAGGTTCTAAATTGGCTTTGAGCAGCACACTACCCCTTTGTGCTTAATTTCTGTAAGGTTGCCTTGTTAAGAATATGCAGATCATATCATTAATATGCTCTTCTTTCCCTAGGGAACTGGTCTTCAAACTGCTCTTTGCTCAGGCCTCTACGATTGACAGCTGCTCTTGTCCTTTTGGGCTTGTTGGCTCAGCACTCCCAAAGGTGGAAGTTGCCATAGGAAACTACTCAGCAGTAGGTAAGACATAGCAAGATCTCCACGGCTTTCACTTTGATCACTCAATTTCCTTCTCTTCTTGAAAACTCTGGCCTGATTCAGATGAAGACCCAGAGTGGAATCTGAACTTGTCATCTCTCTGGTCCATCCTGGATTTCCTCAAAACAAGTGATGATGAAAAGCTGAAAAATGAAAACACAACCAAATTACTTAGCTGGAAGGGATACATGTCACAGCATAACTGTGTATCAAAGTATCTTCAAAAATATGCACAATACATTTTAATTCCTCTGATTGCATTTTTGCACCATGTCAACATTTGCCCCTGGGTCAAACACTCTGTACCCTGTTGAGGTGGAGTTGAATTTTCATTCTCTATCTTCATGCATCCAAGAGAGAACCTGGCCTCCCAGGATGAACTATTTGAAGTAAAACTGCTTTCTAACTCCCCCAACCCCTTCCTCCCTGGGAAATTGTTTTATGTAAGTGGTGAAAATAGAAGAATGAAGTGTCACACATCTCTCATTTTGGATCAGCCATCGCCAGGGTAAAGCAGTCCTCTCCCTTTCCAGGACATCAATCAAGCATGGCAGGTATTGTCCCTGAGAAGGTTGATGGGGGTGGGAAGGAGACCCAACGCTCCAGGAGGTCTTCAAGCTCAATTGCATGGCAAATGCAAGACCTAGCTCTCCAATCTGGCTCTCCAGTCATGAACCTGATAACTTTCTTCCCCACTTCTGGATCATGTTTCCCAATAATAACCGAACTGCAGAGAAAGGAAAAGATTGTAATTATTCTCCCTGAGCCCCAGGAACCACTTCTTACCCTCAGCAGGAGGACCAGTCTTTATTCAACCCGTTTGGTTTAATGTTCCCTATAAAGAATTTCCCTTTGATTCTGAGTTTCAACAGATAACTGCTTTACACATTGATCAAAATGCAGTGACCAACCAAGAACTTTGAAGTAAATGGGCAACCAGTAGGCTGATTAATATTTAACAATGTCTCCCAGCCAAAGTATCACGACACCCAGGTATGTTCTGCTACCAACAGCTTTGAGTCAGGTCATGTCCCCATGCTGTGACAGACTTTATCCCAATTGTTCATGCTAAGGGTCAGTACCAACGCTGTGCAGACTTAACTTTCTAAAGTGAAGTCAGACATTTACAGAGTGCCTGCTCTGTGCTAGGTGCTCTACATGCAATATGTCTGATCATCAGAATGAGAAGTGGTTGTTATTGTTCCCATTTCACAATGTCAAACTGAGGCTCAGACAGATTGAAATCAGCCCAAAGTTACAAGGCTGGTAAACAACAAAGGTGCGATCTAAACCATATCTCTCACAGCTTCTGTTTTACTGGGGAAGGACCATGTGTCCTTCCCCATCTATTGCCTGTCTTTGGGGAGATAACTCAATATTTTGGCTGAGGGATTCTATGTGAGCAGGGACAGCCAATGCCTTATTTGTTTTTCTGAGAAGCAGTTCCCTTTAGAACTGGAGTCTAACCATGGATGCCTTTAAAGGACATTTCAACTCACTTGTTCATGAACAGCCCCAGGGAGAGGAGCTTTACTCTTTCTCTCTTCTTTATGATATGTTTTGGGGAAATGTCCACTCATTTATGAAAGGCTAACTCATTTTACCTGTGTACTAGTTCGCAATACTTCCCACCTCTCCAGGAAACTTTATTCTCTTCTTCAGCAGCTAAACATGACCATGACCAGTTATTCCCTCCTTAAAAAACAAACAATCCACTCCCACCCTAGGCTTCATTTCATTCTCATTTGCTATTCTGCCTTCATCTTTCAACAAATTATCCATCATTAGGTCTCATCTCTCAATCTGTCCTCATTCTACTCAAGATGTATTCCTGTTTCTTTGTGAGAGAAAAAAAGGAAGAGAGAAAGAGAGAAGGAGGAGGAAGAGGAGGAGAAGTAAAAAGAGGAGGAGGAGGAAGAGGAAGAGGAGGAGGAGGAGAGAGAAGAGAAGAAAGAGAAGAAGAGAAGAGGAGAGGAGAGGAGAGAAGAGAAGAGAAGAGAAGAGAAGAGAAGAGAAGAGAAGAGAAGAGAAGAGAAGAGAAGAAGGGGGAAGGAGGAAGGAAAAGGAAGAAAGAAAGAAACCTGTCTGCTAACTTAACCTTTTCCTTCTCCCTCTCAGGGCACCTTATACCAGCGCTGGGCTCAGCCATTTCCTTTTCTCTGGAACACTCCCCTCCTTTGTTCTGAAGCAGTGCTTAGTTCTGGCTGTTCCTTCTCAACATCACCAGTTCCTGAAGAGCCTTCCAATGTTGAACACTGTACTCATGATTACCCTATGAGTTGGTGTTCTCCGTTGCATAGAAGGGAAAAAGTGGAACTCGAGAGTTGTGAATTAACTTATTCCAGGTTCTAGAGTTAGAAAGGCTAACTATCTTAGCTGTGTCTGATTCTAAATAGTATATCCTTGATCTCTGCAAAGCAGAGGTTCCTGAACTCTTAGAGAGGGAGAACAGGGACCAGAAGATCTGGGTTACCTTGTGCATTTGTATTCCTATCTCTAAGTTACTTCTTCTCATTGGGTTTGAGTCTCAAATCTAGGCCCCACCGCTTATTAGTTCTGCAACCTCTGTGTCCAGAAACAAATTGTTCAATCTCTCTCAACCTCAGTTTCCTTCATCACAAGGAGGGAATGACAGGTTCTAGGTCATGAAATTGTCATGGGGATTGTGAAAGAATATCTACTTGGCTTGCAGCAATGCTTCGAAGTAGTCAGTTCACCCTACACATTGGCTTGATAAAGATGATGACCAGAAGCAGTGGGGGTGGGAGTGTTTGGACCAGGTGATCTTTGGTTGCACCTTCACAAAGGACAGAGTATAATTTCCCAAGGGAAACGGTCCTTCCTGAAAGTCAGTCCTCTGATTATACAGGTAATGTGGCCTGAAAGGTGACTTTCATTTTGGAATTAAATTTAGATTACACACTTCCATTACCTGTTTCTCATTAAAAGTCTTGGCGCTGGGGCAGGGACCATGATCTGGCAGAGCAGTTCACCTGGGGCCAAGCAGAGGTCACAGTGTTTTCCGTAGAACTCTTATCAAGGGAATCAGGAAACTCAATCAGGCAGAAGGGCTTTTAGAGATCTGCCTGACCCTCAGGGGTCACAGTTCAGAGGTCCCGCTCCCCGTGCCCTCTCTGTGCACAAGTCACCACAACCTGTGACATTTGCTTGCTGGTGAAGAGCCAGCCCATGAATTCACTATTGTTGGGGCTGAGGGGACACCCTCACAAGCAAGAAATAAATCCTGAAAGAGTCTCTTTCTGCTTCCAATAGAGTCTAAGCAGCCCTGAGGTATTGTTCCTCTCTGAGTGGGTCAGTGTTTGTTACAGGGTGTAATTAAATAGCTCACCAACCTCTATAGGCAAAGAGAGACTCTGGGGCAAAAGCTCATTTCCTCAAGGGCAGCCAAGGGTGAACAGACTCCATAATGTGTCCAGGGCTGAAAGACAGGTCATCACCAGATATAGATAGAAAGCTGCCCTCCTTGGCCCACTGATTCCCACCATGTTGGCAGTTTCCTGTCCAAAGGGTAAGTGTGCTCTCAAACCTAATGATGGACCAACTACTCAGAAGCGAGATGAGTTCCGGGGGGTCTTAGTCACCGAAGTGTCAGAATGCAGGAATCTCAAAGCTAAAGGTAAAAAATCATGGAAATGTACAGAAATTTATTTCCAACCACTTCCCCATTTAGTACATGAGAAAACTAAGGCTCTGTGAAGTTAAATCTTGCAGGTCACATAGCAATAGTCTGCAGGGCTAACATGGAGACCCCAGTCTCTCACCCATGACAGTCCTTCAAGCAGAAGCTGGAGCACCACCTGTCAGGAGTCCTTCCTATGGAGGATGAGCAGGTCCCAAGGAGGGCCCTTCCAGTGTCACAGTCCTCCTAACCTGAATTCTTCATTGAGTCTTTTAGAACATCTGAATATCCTTTGGGTAATGGTTCAGGGATTTTGTGAAAATTATATAAATAAGGCCTAAGTTTGTTTGATCATTTGTTTTCTTGGGAATGTATGGCATGCCAAAACAGAATCAAATGGATGGAATCATGAGATGGGATGCTGGGTTGACCTTTATTTAAATTCTTTTTTATTTGTTGTTTTTAGATATACACAACAGTAGGGTGTATTTTGATATAGATACATACTTGCAGTGCAACCCATTCCAATTCTGATTCCATTCTTGTGGTTGTACATGATGTGGAGTTACAGTGATCCTGTATTCATATGTGAGCATAGGAAATTTATGTCCTATTCATTCTACTATTCTTCCTATTCCCATCCCTACTCCCTTCCCTTCATTCCCCTTTGTCTAATATCCAATTGACTTCTGTACTTCTCCTCCCTACCCTCACTTGTTATGGTTTAGCCTCCATATATCAGATACATCATCTGGTCTTTGTTTTTTTGGGGACTGGCTTATTTCACGTAGCATGATATTCTCCAGTTCCATCTATTTGCCAGCAAATACCGTAATTTCATTTTTCTGTATGACTGAATAATATTCCATTGTGTAGTAGGCAGCATTCACTGTCACTTGGTGCTACCTCTCTGAAATGAGTATGATGATTTCCCTTCTTTGCTTTGAGCCAATGCAACTTCTAAAGCACGTGCATGAACTCAGAAAGTATTTGCTGAGCACCACCTGCATTCTGGATTCTGCTTTGCATACTGCATGTGATGGCTGAGAGACTGAAAAGAGATCATGAGACTGAAATTAATAAATCTCAATTTGCCTGCATACAAGGAGACTGGAAAGGAAGACACCAAAGATAAGTGCTGCCCAAGGAGGGAGATACCCTGAACTGAGGGCTAGGGAGCTGCGGGACATTCCTCTGCTGCATCTGGGCACATCCCATCAAATATTCACAGGTCTTCGTTTGCCTCTAGCCTCTGAGCTTCTGAGGGCAGAGGCTAAGCCATCTTATTTCTGTGCCACCACAATGAAAGAGCCTGCCACATACTTGATGTTCAAACAAACACATATTGAATAGACAGTTCATAGAGAAGTTGGTGGTTTTGTCATTTGATTTGTTTTGTTGTGTTTTGTTTGTTTTTGCAGTAGTGGGGTTGGAACCCAGAACCTTGCATATGCTAAGTAAGTGCACTACCACTGATCTATATCCCCAGCCCTTTTAAAAATTGTATTTTGAGACAGTATCTTGCTAAGTTGCTCAGGTTAGCCCTGAGTTTGCCGATTCTCCTGCCTCAACCGCCTGAGTAGCTGGGATTATAGGAGTGCACCACCACACCCAGCTTGAATTCAGTTTTCAATATTGCATTTGAAGTAGAGACAGCATGTCCCAGCAGGGAGGTTCAGTAGGCAGGTGGAAATTCAGAAATAACACTGAAGAAAGAAAACAGTGTGTCAATAAAACAGAGATATTTGCAGCTGTGGCTAGATGAGATTTTCCAGGGAAAAGACTTAAGGTGGGACAAAAACAGAATGAAAGACAGTTAGAATGCCGGCAAAGCAAATAATAGCAGCAGAAGAAAAGGAACACATCCATGAAGCAGGTGAAAACCAGGAACAAGAGCTTGTTCTTGTTTATAATTCTCCATATATTATTTTGTTTTGGATAGTGAATAGAAGAGTTGCTAGGTGAGGCACATCTGAAACTTATCAATTTTATAAATAAAGGGTTTGCAATGCACTTGTTATTGGTTTCTCTTATGAGTTCTCAAAATTTTAATTTAGACTCCCAAAGATGTCATTATGCCATGTGGCAAGGCTTAAACAGCTTTTCAGTGGCAAATCATCTGTTATTCTTGATTCCTTGTAGAAAAGTCTTAGTTGGCAAAGTGCTATAAGGAGCACCTAAAAATCAAATGCATAAAGGTTGCAAAATGGTAAAATAGTAAGCCAGTGCCCTGTGCACATTCCACGTATTTAATCAAGGCTGCAAGAATTCTTGCAGCTTTTTCCCCTCACTGTTCAATAACAATGGCAATTCCTATGATTGACTGTGGATTTTCTTTAACAGAAGATTAGAATCACCAGAATTTGTTTCTTTTGTTGAAGCAATTGTCAAATAGATGTTTGTAGTTGGTAAAAATAATAAATAAATAAAAATTGCTTGCAGAGTTTTCCATTACAACTAGTAGAGATGAACTACTGAATGTCCTCCAAAGGCCCAGATGCTAAAGGTTTGGTACCCAGGACGGCACTTTTGGCAGGTGGTAAAAACTTTAAAGGGTGGGTCTCCAGGAGGCCTTTAGGTAATTGGGGGAGTGCCCTTGAAGGGGATTCGGGGAGCCTGGACTGCTCCTGACCGGCTTTTGCTTCCTGACCACAAGGTGATGGTTTCTGCTCTACCTCATGCTCCCCACCCTGATGTGCTACTTCCCCACAGGCCCAAAGCAGGGGGAAATTGATCATGAGCTACAACCTCTGAAACAGTGCAAAACAAATCTTTTCTAAGTTGATTATTTCAGGTAGTTTGTTATAGTGATGGAAATCTGACTGAAATGATACGAAGAATGCAAAAAAACCCCACTGATTATTATTTGCCACATCTGGTAAAAATATATAACATGGGAATGGCATTTAGTATCTGGTTTATTTTTTATTTATAATTTCATGACCATTATTTCAATCAATAATTATTTCAATTAATTCATTAAGTATTTAATGATAAGGCATTTTTTTTCAATTTTGCTTTTCTCTGAATGCTTACATTTCCCTGAGTTCTAATGCAGAAATTAGTTTGATAATTATTATGAAATAGTTATTATTTGAAGAACCTCTCTGTATCATGATACTTGAAAGGTAAGCCTTTTTCATGTAAAAATTTAACCAGGAGCGGGGGGAGGACAGGAGGGAAAGGAACTGAAATTAAATTCCATGTATGTGTGAGGATGAACCCATAGTTGTACTAGGTGTAACTATGAATCTCTAAAAAAAAGGTTAACAACCACTAGACACTACTTTTAGCCATTCAAAATCATGTTTCTTAAAGCTATATTTCATTTTTATTGAATCTACACATAATCCAAGTAAATATCACCATCTTGTACTCTATGAATCCATCAGGACTCTCAAGAATTTCAATATATTTTAATGATCTGAAAATCTATTAGGTTATCAGCAATGTCTGTCATGTTAAAAACTGATTAGAAACCAAACAATGTAGGCAACCTTTAAACAGATTGGATAACAACGCAAATAATAAACTTTCATTTTCAAACCATTTGTTAGAAAATTTTATTTGTCCTTTGTACATAGTGATTCTTCATTGATATTATTGGATCATGATTTGGGGAGAATATACAAAACTTTTTCTACATTTTTATTGGTGCATTAAAAAAGCAAAATTTTAATTAAACAGGATTATCTTGGATTACTGCTTATCAGCTCAGATCATAACAAAATATCACAGTGCTTACTGAAGTTAAATAATTCACCAGAATGAACTTGTTGATGATCTTCATGCCTGCCCTCTTGACCACATAATTATCCTTTTCTTCACTATTATTCTTGTCCTCCTGGTTTTTCATTTTGTTTGATAATCTTCTCCTAATCTTCATGATCTCCTTTGTTACTATTTTCATTATCAGTATTTTCTCAGCTACCACGATTCTTTTCCTTCTTGTGATTTTGGCTATCATTGTCAGATTTTTCACTGTGATGTAATGAGATAACTTGCTGATATTTTGAAGCTTCTGTGTCTTTTTAAGTTTATATTATTGTCTTATTATATTTGAATTTTGGTATAATTATTAAATGCACAAAAATAATCTAAAATAGAAGACACACAAGGAGTCCAGCAAATTTTAAAATGTCTGTTGCATCGTAATGAGATGGACACATGCATAATCAAATTGCTCTACCACTGCACTAATTTTTAAACAAGTTGATAGTGATCATTGCACAACAATATTAATATTTCTAAAGTCACTGATGTCTACACTTATACATGGGTAAGATGGTAATTTTTGTATTATTAATATTTGAACAAGATAAAATCGGAAAAAAGAAAGTACAGTCCTAGAGACATCTCGATTTTTTTCTTTTTAGCTATATATAACATTAGGATTCATTTTGACATTATTATAAAAGCACAGAATATAAATTGTCAGTAGCTCCCCGTTCCCTCCTCTCCTCTCTCTTCCCCTCTTTTCTCTCCTATATTCTACTGATCTTTCTGCTATTTTTTATAGTTTTTTTAGTTAGCGTATTGTGGATACACATAATGGTGAGATTCACTGTGTTATATTCATATGTGTACTTAGGAAAGTTAGGTCAGACTCATTCTACTGTTTTTCTCTCATCCCATCCCTCCTCCTTCCCATTCAATCCCCTTCATCTAGTACACCAATCTTTCTTATATTTTGATGGAATCCCCCTCCCTATTTCTCTATCCCATCCCCCCTTACTTTGGAGTAGCTTCCACATATCAGAGAACACATTCAACCTTTGACTTTTGGGGTCTGGCTTCTTTCACTTAGCATAATAGTCTCCAGTTTCATCCATTTACCAGCAAATGCTATAATTTCATTCTTCTTTATGACTGAGTAATACTCCACTGTGTATATATACCACATTTCTTTTTATCCATTCATCTGTTGAAGGGCATCTATGGTGGTTGCCTTAGCTTAGCTGCAGCTATAAACATTGATGTGGCTGCATCACTATAGTTTGCGGATTTTAAATATTTTGGATAAATACCAAAGAGTGGGATAGATGGATCAAATGGTAGCTCCATTCCTAGTTCTCTGAGGAATCTCCATACTGCCTTCCAGAGTGGCTGCACTACCTTGCATTCCCACCAACAATTTATAAGTGTACCCTTTTCCCCACATCCTTGACAATACTTATTATTATTTGTATTCTTGATAATTGCCATTTTGACTGGAGTGAGAAGAAGTCTTAATGTAGTTTGGATTTGCATTTCCCTAATTGCTAGAGATGTTGAATATCTTTTCATAAATTTGTTGCCCATTTGTATTTCTTCTTTTAAGAAATTTCTATTTAGTTCTTTTGCCCATTTATTAATTGGGTTATTTAGGGATTTTGGTGTTAAGTTTTTTTATGTTCTTTATATATTCTGGATATTAATGCCCTATCTGAGGAGCAGGTGGCAAAGATCTTCTCCCATTCTGTAGGCTCTCTCTTCATGCTCTTGTTTCCTTTGTTTTGCAGAAACTTTTTAATTTGAATCCTCCCTCTTATTGAATTTTGGTTTTATTTCTTATGCTTTGGGAGTCTTGTTAAGGAATTCAGTTCCTGTGCTGACATGTTGAAGTGTTGGAACTACAGTTTCTTCTAGCAATGGCAGAGTTTTTGGTCCAATTCCTAGGTCTTTGATCCACTTTAAGTTGAATTTTGTGCAGGATGAGAGATAGGGATATGGATATGGATGTCCAGTTGTCTCAGAAAACTTTTCTTAGAAAGGCTCTCTTTTCTCCAACGTATGTTTTGGGCACGTTTGTCTAGTGTATAACTGTGTTTCTGTGGGTTTGTCTCTGTGTTTTCCATTCCACTCCACTGGTCTTCACGTGTGATTTGGTGTCCCTAACATGCTGTTTTTGTTAATATAGCCCTGAGCTCCTTCCTTTAGCTCCAGCATTCCTTCCACCTGAGAGCATCTTCTTTTATCTTAACTATAATTTTCAGACTTTCTTACAATGTAGATCTATAAGTGGAAAAAATTGTCTCACCTATATATTTTTAATTGTAACGATTTTACCTTCATTCTTGAAGGATGTGTTCCCTGGATCCACATGTAGGATTGGTAGTTATTTTTTTCTTTGACCCACTACATTTACCTTTCCATTATTGGTTTCCTTTCAAAAGGACACTGGCTTCCATTATTATAGCTGAGAAGCAGGTTTTCAGTCTCATTTTTGGAACTTTGAAAACAATGTCTTTGTGTATCCTGTTTGGTGCTTACATTTCCTTTTTACTTCTCCTATTATAGATTTGCTTGGTTTCATGAATCCGCAAATTAATAAATTTCTCAGCAATTAGTCTTTAAAACATGCTTCTGATTAGTATTTGTTTTCTATCCCTGCAGAAAATTTCACGCATGCCTTTAATTTCCTTTATCATGGTAAACATGGGTATGTTACAGGAAATATCTGGTAATGCTGATATCTGGAGTAGATTTAAGTCTATTTTAACCCTGTGTCCCTCTGCAGGACTCATTTATGCTGTGTGTTCTTGTAGTCACAGGTATCTTTAATTTTATGCTGAACACTGCATCTGTAAAATTGTCTTTAGACATTATTTGAGGTCTCAGGTGGTATGATTTTTACTTAGAGAATTTTGTTTGCTTTTGACAGGGGCTTTGGGACACCAGAGTTGGATATTTGCCAATATGACAGTAAGAACATTCAGACTTTATCACAACCACTTCATTTTACATTTTTCACACATACATTGCTGGTGGGAGTGCAAGTTGGTGCAGCCACTCTGGAAAGCAGTGTGGAGATTCCTTAGAAAACTTGGAATGGATCCACCATTTGACCCTGCTATCCCACTCCTTGGCTTATACCCAAAGGACTTAAAATCAGATTGCCTCAGTGATGCAGCCACATCAATGTTCATAGCGGCTCAATTCACAATAGCTAGATTATGGAATCAACCTAGATGCCCTTCAGTAGATGAATGGATAAAGAAACTGTGGTATATATACACAATGGAATATTACTCAGCCATAAAGAAGAATAAAATTATGGTATTTGTAGGTAAATGGATGATGTTGGAAACTCTTATGCTAAGTGAGATCAGCCAATCCCAAAAATCCAAAAGCCGAATGGTCTCTCTGATATATGAATGATGATGCATAATGTGGGGGGGAAAGATGGCAAGAATGGAGGAAAGATAGCTAGCATAGAGGGAAGGGAGGGGTGGGGGTGGGGGGGGGTAAAATTAATAACAATGTGTGACAGATACCATTGCCCTGTGTACATGCATGAATGCACAGATGGTGTGACTCTACTTTGTGTACAACCAGTGAAACAATAGCTGTACTCCATTTGTGTTCAATGATTCAATAAGTAAATAAAAAAAATAATAAAAAAAAAAAGAAATCCAAAAAAAAAAAAAAAAAAACTTGGAAGAAAACCTGGCTAAGTATTTCATGTCCATTAAAAATTTTGGAAAATGCTAATATGAAAGGAAAAGTCAAATAACAAATGGCCCTACCATTTAATAGCCATTAAATATTTAATAAACATTTTGTAAACATTGAACTTAACTGATAAAGAAACTGAAATAAGAACTCCTGTATAGTTAGTTAAACTACTAGTTAGTCGAACAAACAAATGCAGAACATTCTGCTCTCACACGGTCTTTGCTATTTAGAATAGTCCCTTGATTAGGGTTAATGAGAAATGTACCAGTGTGTATATAGTATTCCTTTTCTTTTACTCTTCAAGACTGTTTTTTCTGCTTGAAATCCATGTGTGTCTATGTGTGTGCTCACAATATTTTGGGAATTTTTGTCTTATGATTGTTAATGCTATTTTCTTTTCCCCACTAGTCAGGAAGCCAAGATAACTTGCTAGATGAACTGATCACAGAGTAGAAGCATTGAGCTAGACACCAGAATAACAACCATAGACATTAATGGAATTGCTGAATGGATTCATTAAATTCATAAATAATAGTCTTTGAGCCACAATTTTCAATTGCAGGATATAAATCTTCTGTTTTGTTTGATTATTTGTTTTTGAGAGGGAAAGAAGGTCTTTTGAGATTAAACAGACCAAGGGTTCTAAAGGAGGAAGGCATGAATTTTCTATAAAAAAAAAAATAGAAAGAAAATGCATGCTGTTATAAGATTTGATTCCTGCCCCAAAATAAATAAAATTCAACACTCTTACTAGGAGAAGAATATGCAAGAGGAATTTGGCAAGAAATTGCAAGAGTAGCAGGAAAAACTTGAGAGCAGAGGTGATTTGTGTCTGGTTTCTTGGAGTAAGATCTGTGAACCGCTCATTGAGGCCCAATACCCCTCGTAAAGCCAGAGAGACAGATCAGCAATGACAATGAGCTGCTCACAACAGTGGAGCAGAGGTGCCTGCAGCCTCCTGCACTCTCAGGACTAACCCAGAGCTCCCATGGCAGCTGTACTTAGACAAGGAGACGTATGAAGCTACCTGTCAGAGGCTACAGCAGAATAATGCACGTCAAAAGTGAATGTTGTAGAAAAAGAGATCAGTGAAACACAATAGAGCTCAAAAATAGATCCACATAAATTTAATCAACTGATCGTTGACAAAGGAACAAATGTATACCAAAGAGAAAAGATAGAGTTTTTAATACATGGTGCCAGAGCAATGGGATATCCACCTGTGGAAAACCAAATCTAGACACAGACCTTACGCCCTTCATAAAAATCACCTCAAAAGGGATCATATACCTAAATGTAAAACACAAAGTTATAAAACTAAAAGATAATATAGGAGAACACCTAGATGACCTTGTGTCTGGTAATGACTTTGTAGATAGGACACCAAAGGCAAAAATCCATAACAGAAAGAATGAATAAGCTTGACTTCATTAAAATTACAAAACCTCTACTCTGTGAAAGACAATGTCAAGAGAATGAGAAGACAAGCCACAGACTGGGAAGGAATATTTGCAAAAGACATCACCTAAGACACTAGTATCCAAAATACACAAAGAACTCTTAAAACATCAACAACAACAACAACAAAAGATGAACAACCAGATTTAAAAAGGGCAAAAGACTTGAACAGATATTTTACCAAAGAAGTCATTTAGATGGTAAGTAAACATATGAAAAGATGCCCTATGTCCCAACTCATTAGGGATGCAAATTAAAACAAGGGTGAGATGCCACTACACATCTATTAACAATGGTCAAAATCCAGAATGCTGAGAACACCAAATGCTGTGAACTCTCCTTCATTGCTGGTAGGAATATAAAATGGTATAGCCACTTTGAAAGTCATTTTGACAGTGGAAAGAATCTGACCTAACTTTCCTATGTACTTATATGAAAATTCTACAGTGAATCTTACTATCATGTACATACACAAGACACTAAAGCAAGCAAACAAACAAAACTAAAATCAAAAGGCAGAAAGATCAGTAGAGGGAAGTTAATCGGGGGAGGCAAAGGGGAAATTCTGGGGACTGAATTATAGCAAATTATAATCCACGCTTTTATAAATATGTCAAAATGAATCTTAATGTTATGTATAATTAAAAAAAAACAATAAAAGTTTTCATAGTTCAGTCATTCTAGTAATATCTTTGCCACTTAACTTATATGGGATATAAAATGTTTTAGTATAAGGAACATAAAAATCATACTGAGTTAGGATTAAAACTTAGTATTTGCCCTTAAACTTGAGAATTTGTGCATGATTTGGAACTATTTGTAATCATTCACTGAATGATTCATTTGTAAAATCAATCAATAAGGGTTTTTTTAAAAAAAAAAAAAAGTCAGTTTGACTTTCTTTTGTGTAAAGCTCACGAAAGGGGAGCATGTAAAGCTCGTTAAGGCAGTGGGTGGCCAAAAGGAGCTCGCCAGGCGGGTTCACCAGAGTCAGACAAAAGTAGTGGCTTGAGATTTATTGGAGTCTGTGTCTCGGGTGAAATCTCCAGCCCCCCAGGGGTGAAAGTCAGGGTGGGAGAGCCAGAAGAAATCCCACGTGGCTTTGGCTGCTCAGGGTTTTTATACTGAGGAAAGGGGTCAAGGGTCCTGCCCGGGAAAAGGTGGACCCAAGGTGGTCGTCAGGGTCAGCAGGTCTGCCTCATTGGTCACTTCTGGCACAGTGTGTTGCTAGGTGACCGTGCTCCCTCCCCCTGCAGCCGCCCAATTCAATCTGACATTTTGTTTTACTCTTTTTTTGGGGGGGTGAGGGGGGTTTACCAAGGATTGAACTCAGGGGCACTTGACCACTGAGCAACATCCCCAGCCCTATTTTTTGTATTTTATTTAAAGACAGGGTCTCACTGAGTTGCTTAGCGCCTTGCTTTTGCTGAGGCTGGCTTTGAATTCATCATCTTCCTGCCTCAGTCTCCTGAGCTACTGAGATTATAAGCATGTGCCATGGTGCCTGGAAAGGTTCTTATAAAAACAGAACAAACTCTTAGCCTATGACCCAGCAATTGCACTTCTTGATATGCACCCAAAAGAGTTGAAAACTTAAACCTGCACAAAAAACCTTTTATAGGGTTGGAAGCAACCAAGTGTCCTTCAGTATGGTAAGTAGATAAATTATGTACATCCAAAAAATGGAATACTACTTAGCAATATGAATCAATGACCTATCAAACTATGAAAAGACATGGAGAAATCTTAAATTCATATTCATAACTGAAAGAAGATAATCAGAAAATGCTTTATACTGTATGATTCCAACTATATGAAATCCTGGAAAAGGCCAAACTATGGAGGCAGTAAAAAAGATCCATGGTTGCCAGGGTTTTAGGGGAGAGAAAGGATGAATAAGTGGAACAGAGGGGAATTTGGGGGCAGTGAAAGTATTTTGTATGATGTTATAAAGGTGGGTATGTGTCATGATACATTTATCAAAATCCACAGAATGTAAAATGTCAATAATGAACCTTATATAACTTATGGACTTTGGGTGATTTATTGTGTGGTGCAGGGGTAATATGGGAACACTCTGAACTTTCTGCTTAATTTTGTCATGAATTTACAAGTGGTCTGAAAAATAAACTCTGTTGAAAACACCATCAACAGCAACAATTGCATATGCTAACAATGCAGTATAGACTACTTCAGACGAGGGATCGTCGATGGAGTCCACCTGCAGGGAGGATTGTAGACCAGACACCCATTCACTGTGGTGTCAAGATTTTTTCTACTTTCTCACCCTCAGCCCCAGAACTCAAGTCATCCTCAGAGAGAAAGGAAGATGAAAGAGGAGCTGAGTTCTAAGAAGAATGCTTCAAATGATGGAGTGGTTACCAAAGAGATTGTATCTCAAACTGGGGGTGACTCAGTTAACCTTGAATTGGCAAGTCTACTCTTCCGGTATCAGCAATGCTGAGGGTTTGAGAGCTTGAATAATTGAACAGAGATTAATTACTAGAGAAAAATAAAGAATATAGTACACCCGGTTTGCTCATTCTGTGTAGTCTACTCTGTGTGGTTCAATAAGTTATATATACAGGTTTGGTCTTTAAAAATTCTGGGGAAAATGTACAGAGCTCATGTCCACCCCAGCAAACACCACTTATGAAGCTGCATCTGGCAGATTGAGACACTGATGCACCTCCCTGCTGGCATCCTCGCTCCCTGGAAGGGGACACTCATCTCTTTCCCACTGAGTGTACCATTCTCATGCACAAAGTGCACAGCAGATCTCATTGGGAAGGCTACCTGAACTCAGATGCCAAGCCAGACTTGATGTCTAGAGACACAGATGTCTCACATCTGTGAGATAGGAAGGCACAGGGCAGGAGCTCCTCTGAGAGATCACGGAGAAACAGGCTTCCTGTGGCAGACTGGAGGGCAGTGAATTGGAACCTATTTCCTTCTGCATTTCCCGAGAGAGGGGATGGTAATATACCAGGGCCACAGTTTTCCTGCCTGTATGTTTGTGCTCATCCCAAATGCACAAAGGAGACAGCTTCAGGCCACCCATCTCTGAACAACGAAAAGATCTTTAGATTAGATCTATCCGTTCCGGGGTTCTGGGGAAGGCAGGTGGGTTTAAATCTTTGAAAAGGAGGAACTACTACTATGTCTGAGTTGTTGCTGTGATAACCGAAGACTTAGAAATAAGAAAGCTTATTTTAATACCGGCAGATTGGAAGAGAGAAGGGGGAGTTTAGGAAACACAGGGAGTAGATCAGAAAATAAAGCAAGAAAGTCTTGGTAAAGTGCCCATGAGGAGATGAAAAGCCATTTGTATTCTCCAATGGCTCTCTCTCCCTGCATCTTCTGTCAGAAGAAAACCCACCCAGATTGGCTGCACCGCTGAGAGCAGGGTCAGAGACGGGAGCTATAATTGCTGTTTAGAGATAGTGCTAAATGCAAGCCTGGGTTTTACTCTTGACTTAAGAAATCATCTTTTTCTAGAAATTTACTGTGTGGCACATGCCCTCTGAGTACAGAAAATGTTAGCAATGGAGGAAAAAAAAATCTTATGCTGAGACACAACTGCAGTAATGACTGGAATTTAAGGGGTGGCAGCTGCTGTTCAAATGTGGGCAATATAACAAAGTGATGTAACAGCTTGTTAGACAAATGTAACAATAAGGAAAGCTACAAACTTATAGTTGAGAGCTGAGTATAATTTAAGAGAAATCAGAAGACAGACTGGGTTGGAAACATCAGTCAGTGGCAGAGTACTTGCCTAGCATATGCCAGGCCCTGGGTTCCATCCCCAGTACTGCAAATAATAATAAAATAGCAATAATAATAATAATAATAATAATAATAATAATAAATTAATACAATTATCAATAAATAAATGAGAGAAAGATGCAATGGAGACAGATCATAGTTTATCAGATGAAAAATGTTAGTGAAACTTAAAAAATAATATAAAAATAGAATAAGAATGGACAAGGAACTAGGATGTAGTAGTGATGTAGAATTATGAAGGGATCCATACAAAGTCTAATACTTTTGTTTTTAAAAAAGAGTAGATAAATGCTCAGAAGTAAAAGAAAAAGGGAGATATCTGGACAAATATTTGAGACAAATCAGCGTGGGGTGGAAGGAAAAAATAGTTGGTTTGAATTGAAAGTAAATTGAACCAAAAACAGAAAGTGAAGGGTTGGTGAACTATTGGGTCCAGTTTACACAGATAGTAAATATGACAGAGATTCCAAAGAATGTCATTAACCACAACACTTTTAATCAAAGGCAAGCCAAAAGAATTATAGAAGCAGGGTGCACATAAGAAATGCCTAGTGAAGAACAGTGGGGAGGGTTGGGCAGAGGGGGCAAGCTCTGAGCATTGGGAGCATTGCTTGGCAAGGAATCTCTGGTGAGAGGAACCATAGATTTTTTTTTTTTGTGGTGCTGGGGATCGAACCCGGGGCCTTGTGCTTAAGAGGTGTGGTATATATACACAATGGAATATTACTCAGCCATAAAGAAGAATAAAATTA